>SMLS01073834.1:0-47877 GCA_004785975.1 Popillia japonica
GTATGCATCACACATACATATATCATAATCACAATCACAACCATAACCATAATCACAATCATAATCATAATCACAATCATAATCATAATGGGTCACATCACCGCCAGAACAGACCTGATCTTCTGTTTAAATAAACCTGGGGATAGCGATTTGATCGTGCTAGACAGTGAATTGTACTTAGTGTAGATATTAAATGAAACGGAGCGCTCGTAGAGAGATGTTTTGTGCGGCGGTGGCGAAATGAGATTGCGATAACGGGTCGTAATATTGTGTACATCCGTGCGAAAAGTAATTTTATCGTATCCTTCAATTTATGTGACACGTGATCGAACTTCCTAATGCCAAAGATATAGCGAAGGCAGGAATTCTGAACCTTCTGAATTCGGTATTCTGTGTTGACATCGATAGCCGGACCATAAACGAGCAGTAAGCAAACCGCGAAAGAATAAGTGATTCACAAAGTCGGACTTTGGTGCGAGCACTTAATGTAGATCTGTGGGGGTATAGAGTTTTCATCGTTAGATAGGAGTATTTAATACATCTGCTAATCTGTTCTCGAAACCTGAAAGTGTTATCCATCGGAAGTCCCAAGTTCCTGACACCGTCCACAACGGGTAGCGCTGAGCCATCCACCCTTACAACCAGCACCCTGCGCTGAACCAGTCCTGAGGTTTAAAAGATTTGTAAAGTTGGATAACATCTGCATACATGTGCATAGAGGAGTGTTCAATGCATGCCGGTATATTTCGGGTGTAGAGGGAAAATAGCAGAGGACTAAGTATTGAACCCTGTGGTACACCCTGGCTTAGACACATTGGAACAGAAACAGCATTGTCTAGTTTAACACTCTGCTTACGATCATTAAGAAAGCTAGCAACAAGTTCTAAAGAATTAGCAGAGAACCCTGCTGCACGCAGAGTCCCGACCAGGCTATCATGGTGAACAGTGTCGAAAGCCTTAGCGAAATCCAACAAGGTCAACTAATATTAATATTTGGTGGATTTTCCATTGGTTTTTATGACTCCATAAATCCACCAATAGTAGACACCGATATTCCTTGAACTTCTACTACAATCTGCCACCATTCTACTTGCGGCAATTCGCGAATTTTAGGCATTCTTTGTTACTATGTATGTAATATTCTATTTCAGAAAACCAATCACAGAAACAAAATTATACGGTACACTGACAATGTCTTTGGTAGTGTAATTGTTAACTACTATGGTACTAGGTAAACATTAATATGAACTAAGCTGGAAGAGCTCTGTCGCTCTGTCTGATTGCTTCAAGAACCGGTATTAGCTAGAACAGTCTATAGGCAATGTATTTGTGTTACAGACTCTTTTTATAATTTAACATTCTCGTCCTCGTCTAGGGGGTTATTTAGTACAACTTGCACGGATTGAATAAGAAATGAAACCGCAACATGATGATAATGAGAATAAGAGATAACCTGTACCAAAATTTTGAACACTCTTCACTCATCTCATAGATATTGAGAAGAACAGTTGTATTGAATAGGGAAGATAAACGAAAAACTAATCTCCAATTTTTGTTAGAATCACTAACAAAAAAAAACGATTTACTTCACTAGTTTCATTTTTTAACAAAAAATCTGCCATTTTGTTTTATTTCTTATATACTTTTTGTATTCAGAGCTGTATATACGAATGTGAGATATAAATTTATTTCGTTAACTATTTATTAATTTTATTACAGTTTAAGATGTTTCAACTTTTGTGTGGTTACCTTTTACTTACCTGTATACGTTGCCCTTAAATTCATTGGAATGTTTCATTTTCTGTAAGATGCTGTACTCCAAGAATTTTTAATAAGCGGTGCAAGCATCAGGGCAAGCAGAATATGAGATTACTTGACAATTGTTGCATATTTTTAAACATTTCGTTGCTGCTATTTGATTTTATGGAACCAAACTCATTACTAATGCTGATGTAAATCTCTCGGGATGTACATACTTTTACTGACAACTTTAATAGAATAATTTCAATTCAGAGTACAGTATGAACTTCTCCAAAACCTTTTTCAAAAGATTTTGCTATGTGTTTGACCAAAACTTGTAGATTTGGGAATCCTCTATTGATTCTGTTAATTTGGTTAACCACTCCACTAGTAGTAACAGTCCAGTTCACAATCAATTTTCTGAAGATTATCCTAATTAAACTTTTCATACATTTATAAATATGTAAATTACTATAAAGAGAGGTATTGGGTCAAATTGCTATTTCTTTGCTTAATGAAGTGATATTGTGTAATATCTAGTTATAATTTGAGAGGAAACTTACTTACTTTAAAGATTAAAATTCTATAATTTATACGTTGTTTTTTTATTAAGAGGACCAAATGATACAGTCCGCTTCACATTAGGCAAATTAAACTGAAGCTATTTTGGCGGTAAATTTAATTTAAATCAAATAAGTTATTTACGATAAGGTCTGATTGGCGTTTGCCATTTGTAGGACGTAAATTTACCCAAAATCTTAAACAAAGTGATCGCCGCTACGAGAATGTGGTCTTCAGATATACATATATTCCATTTTAGATGCTAACGAGTTGTTTAGCTTGCGGGTACTACACTAATGAAGTATATGCATTATTTCTGTCAGCATCTAGCGTAGCCCCAAATCGATGAATTTCTAGCTAATCTCGGATAATAAGAAACTAATTTAATATTATTATTCTGGACTTTAATAAATCTCAAGCCATACTGCTTCCAAATAGAGATTCGTAGCGAATTATTTATTAACAACGTTTCTTAACAGGGCATAGAATGAAAATGCTTTACGTATAATCTAACACCTTTATTTACCGATAAAAGAAACAACAAATGTTGACAGTTCAAAAATCTATATTTTCGGAAGAATGAAGCTTCACAATTTATTTAAATACCTCCACTTCCTCCACCTTCCCCAAGAGATAAAGCCAAGAAATTATTGACCTAATCTCCCGGGTTCCTCACGCTGACTCACCAATTGTCTCCAGCCACCGAAAAGGTAGAAGGACGCAAGAAGAGAGTCCCAAATATAAATTTTATTACGTACAATTCATGTATCTATATTTTTCCATGTACTAGTGATAAAGCTTCATACTTCGCTAACTTACAACTTACTACAAAATTATTGAGGCCCCTCCACTTACTCCACCTTCAGCAAGCCATAAAGCTAACAAATTGTTGCCCTCATTTCCTGGATCCCTCACGCTGACCCACCAATTGTACCCCACCACCGAAAAGGTAGAAGGACGCAAGAGGTGAGCCCCAAACAAATATTACACTAAAAATGTACATACGTCATAAATTGCAATAGGTATGCAATTACTGGATGCTTACGTACAAAATGAATATGAACTATATTCACTTCGTAACAGCATAACAATTAATTTAGATTTTAGTAAGTGATCCAATAATTGTTAACCTTTATATTAATATAAATTTAAATATTAAACGTCATATTTGCTTAGTTAATCCAGCAACAGTGGCAACGAAAGATAGAAATACTAATCTTTAACTAAGCAAATATTTTTCGTAAATTAATCAAAAAAAATATCGTAGAGCTCGTATCTAAGAAGAGTAGAGAAGGTAGACGCTTCGTAAATGTTGATACAAACTAACCCCGCCGTCAGAAATCGTTGTCGCTTCACCCGTGACCTGTAAGAGACTAAAACATCCAAAAGACGAGAACTTTCACTCTAACATCACTCTCACACATTCAGTACACAACCTTCCAACACGATAATCCTCACACACTCACCAAATAAACGTACATAGTCATTCATCAAGCACAACATGAAAATAACTTGCACTCAAACATCACTCTCACACACCAACTAATCGCTCACATTCGTTCATATAACACACGATGAAAATAACTTGCACTCCAACATCACCCTCACACACTCAGTACACAAACACTCAAGAGAATTCGTGTCGTTGTAGAAGAAACGACACGATAAAGAATGCAGGGCTATAACCCAACATGAATACATTGCAGCAGTCATTGATCCCAAATTAGAACAATGGATATATACGCAAGATTGGAGCTGCCACATCGATACTCTTCTGGACGCCAAGCACCCACAACAGTTTGATAGGCCTCATACAGAGGCATTTTGGTGTCATTGAAACTATGCCATTAGAGCACCCATTCGGATGAATCCGAATGTCAAACAAGAAGCAAGAACCTAACGACCATACGAGTTCTAGTAACAGCATTCGCACTATTGTATACCTCCATTGTGTCAAATTTGGGAAATGAGTTACTACAGAGCATTCACATTGAATATATAGCCAGCCAAGGAATCAAGCACAGGAAGAAAATAACTTGCACTCCAACATCACATACTCACCAAAAAATCACTCACATTCGTTCATCTAACACATGATGAAAATAACTTGCACTCCAATATCACCCTCACATACTTAGTACACAAACACTCAAGAGAATTCGTGTCGTGGTGGAAGAAACGACACGATAAAGAAAGCAAGACTATAACCCAGCATGAATACATTGCAGCATTGATATATCTCCCTTGTGTAAAATTTGGGAAATGAGTTACTACAGAGCATTCTCATTGAATATATAGTCAGCCAAGGAATCAAGCACACGATGAAAATAACTTGCAATCCCATACATTCGGCACCCAAACACTCAACTCAAGAAACAAAATGACCTTACCCAACATGAATGCTTTACAGCAATCGTTGACAATATTTTAAGACAAATAACAAAACAGCATTCATATTGAGTAGTTGGTTAGTTGGTAACAAAATGCCAACTAAGCCTATAACGACTCCACGCATTTGTGCGGGGAATTTTGGAGTTAGAAATAACTCAAAAATTGAAACCTTACGGACAGCAATTAAAAATTGCGTGTTCGCATAACGGGAATAATATAAACAGAAGAAAATTAAATGTGAAAGCCGCACAGATAGAAATCCAAACAGCGGAAAATACTGCTGTTAGAAAAAGAACGTCCGCAATAACGGCACGTACCGAAGTGACACTAATAATAAACAAGCGGCGATGTCGAAGGTCATTCGTTACGTCACTTAATGACTTTGCGATTACATTGGTATTAAACAAATAATAAAAAGAACTCTGTAAACATTAAGTGCATATACAGGGCGGTACATTATCTAGTATACAGGGTGGTATAATTAGGTTGTTGTACATATGCGCGGGTGGTATATTAACAGTGTTATATACAGGATGGTGCATACTCGCGGCTGTATACAGTGTTGTATGAGTTTAGCCGTTTATTAAGTTACGAACTACGAACGAATAAATTTATATATACTGCACGGATGTATTTAAAGCGGTTCGTATAGAAAAATATACGAATATGTTAGGTGAAATAAATTCAAAATTTAATTTTGCAAAAATTTATTTAATTCCTTCCGAACAAAGATTTATTTTTAACTACTTATTAACAACGTTTCTCAAGATGGCATAGAATGAAAATGCTTTACGTATAACCTGAAACATAACATATTAATTTAATGTAGGATATTAGGAGAAAGTTTAACTTCCTGATGTGAATGTATTGGTGTTCATTTCGACCATTCCTCCAGCTGACAGATAATTTTCGCGCTACGCTGTCATCATAATTAAAAGCAGGAGCTTTTTATTTTGCAAAGTCCTTTCGTATAATAAGGATTTGTATATAGCACTGGAAAACTTCTTATCAATAGTGTCGTCAAATGTAGGTAGCACCGCCTTTCTTTCAACTCGTTTTAAAGGTGAAATTAGTCCTTTAGCTTGATAATTACCAAGAATACGGAAAACACTTGACTTCGAAACACCTACTATTATTGTTAAATATAAATATATCTGCATATTCATGACAATTGATGTGTCCTACCTAAAGTGTTTGCAATTTGCAGTGTTATCTGTGTTTTCTTTATTGTAGGATTACTACCAATAATTTTCTTGTACATGTTCAGTATAACTTGCTTTTCCTGTACAGAGAAATGTCCACGCCCCAAAGTAACACGTTTTCTTGGAGCCTATATTAATAATCCACTTGTACTATGAATCAATTACTACCGACTATTTCCTTATTATTAATTGTAAGCATATATTGTTGGTGGATCCATTTTTATCATCAAATAGTAAAAAACGTTGATTTTCGTGTTTAATCGTAGTAGAAACACAAAAAGATGATAGAAAAATATTTACTCAATCAGCTGTGTCTACAATATGGCGTCGTTAAAGCCTAGCAAATCTGGGCACTGTAAACATGACCCGCAATAAATCAATCGTAAGCCTATATTTTGGCGGGCTATTTTCAATTAGGTCCTCTTATTAAAAAACAAGGTATAGTATGTGTAAGAAAAACATCGTTGTTAGTGGCTAATTCGCTCGATTTCTAGTATCAACTCAAATATTGCCTACTCTGCACACTATGACAGACTATGTTTTTATCGTAATATTCCATATCCTTATTTTATTGTTCTTTATATTTACAATTCTGCCTTTTTAGCATATGTCTCAAACTTCTTCATAGAGATGCCGGCAACATATATTAATATTTTTATTGTGGCACTATTACATATTGAGGCTATGTTGCTTATATTGTATATTATTAGAGAACGACAATCGGCCGTGTGTTATTCTATAATATTAAACTAAGCCGAAGATTATAGCAGAGAAATAGCATAATACCATTACTACATCAGGAATCAGTACAGTTTACGCATGTAATAAAATATTTAATCAGATAAATGAAATATATGTTTCTGTAATAATAGCGTCATTTTCAGCTTCTAGGAATTTTGTTATGTACTAGTTTCATTCTGACGCAATATACGTAGTTATTCTCTTATAATCAGCAGTTCGAGAAACTGTATTGCTGACTGTGCATTCTCTTATCAGTAGTACAGAGCTCTCATTTAGAATCAAAACCCACGAGATCTTTGACGTAAGATGACGTACATAATATGTTGGTAACACAATAAATATCCCTGATATCTCTAACCAAAGTCGATATTTGACTTTTTTAAACGCCTCGGTTTGCCTCGTTACTTTCATCTTTATTCTATTACTGCATTTTCGTTACTTAGTTATGATTATTTACAATATAAATCTCACTTGTAAAATTGTCAACATATAAATAAGAATTTGTGCAGGAATTTTATTTTTAAATATTACCGTTCTGTTAAATGGGTTGCTTATTTAAAAGAGCTCACGAGGGTTTTGGTATTAAATGAAAGCAGTGTATTTGTATGACTTTGAAAGTCCATAAACTGTTATTAGTAGGATTGAAATGCAGATATGTATGCCTCTTTACAGTAAATCCTTTTTTATCGTACCCGATTTGTATATCACTTTCTATTATAAATTCTCTTGTGCTAGTAATGTATAACTTTGAAATTTATTACTATAGGAGTAGTTCCAATTTTTTTCAATAAGTAAAATGAATGTGGCAATGTAATACAGCGACATCGTATATTATCACAGCTACTGTAATGACCTATATAGTACACACGTGCGCAGCACCTATGCAACCCGTTATGAGAGTTAGACTATGCTACAGTAGGGATCTTTCGTGTTGCGATATGAAAGTCATATAAATTAAGAAGATTATGAGATGAAGAGAATTAATTGGATACATAGGTATTACAGAACTGCGATGAACTTGTTCGTCTAACCAGACGACAGAAAACTTGAAGTCAGGTTAATTATTAATTACACGTTCTACGTAATGGGAATTATCAGATAAGGTTTCGGACAAGGTTAGGATTTGTGGTTAGTGAGAATTCATGATATCTTTTTAGAAATTCATTTCACAAAGCTTCCATATTTTTACGCGTCGTATTTCGTGGAATTGTCTGATTTTTTGATAGGCCTTCTAAGTTATTATGTTTAAAACTTCTCACGCCAATTATAGAAGGGAAAATCTTAAGTGGTATGTGTACATATGTTTTGACTGTGTTCTAGTTTCCTTTGAATATCTTATGATTCTCTCCTATTTTATTGCAACTGCATTTTCAAAATTAATTTGGTGTACCAGAGAACTTGTTAGAATAGACGGTGGTATAAGAACTACATATAGATAGTTATATAGATAATGGATCTTATAATTATTCTATCTACTAAAACTAGCGCATCCACTAATATTTAATTACAGTAAGAGAACTGTGTGTTACATAATATCCTCCGAAAATATGGTCATTTGTTTGACCTGATTCTGACGAAGTCCGCTGTAATCTATGGTTTCTACAAATCCTGGTTTATACCATTTCAATCATGCTACTATATATTCGTAGATTTTGGATACAATACTTAGTGTGGTAATACTTCTTTTATTTGGGCGACTTTGGTGTCTGCTCTTTCTGAATATCGGGTAGATTATTCTTATTTTCAAATCGTAAGGGGCTTTTCTTTTGATCCATAATTCATTGAATATTTTAGTTAGTATCGTTATTCCTTTATTTGCTAATAGTAGTCCGTGATGTTGTAATGACCTGTCGAGTTAGTATTTTTGAATGTGCTATTTCACTAATTGCATCATTTGTCGCTGTTGAGTTTCCTTGCCCTTAATGGGATTTTGTGTTTCATATTCGTTAGTCGCGTTTCGTGTTTTGACATGTAGTAGATTATGCAAGTATTCACTCTACTTAGATAAGTTTTCGTCGTGTTAAGTTAAGCCTTTCCGTACCTATTTATTAGCAGTCTATTTCGAACGTATGTGTGCAATGTCGACCACAGATTTGGACTAGGTAGAACTGTTTCGTTTATTTACAACAGCTTTTGTAGTAGTGTAAATATATACAAACAAAAAAGAATAAATAAACCAAAAGAAAAGAACTTATTTAACCTTATTTTGCTGAAGAAAGCATTGGTTATTGAGACTTGTGACAGAATAACGTTAATAACTTTTTAATTGTTAACTTTAGAAATAGGCACCCTTTTTGCTTAAATGTGCTCTCACGTAAAGTAGATACATATAGGATGTCACACCTAAGTTGAACGAGCTGTGGGAGAACTATAAAACAAACGGTTTTCGGAATATCATGCAGCGAAAATAATATATCGGTCTATTGACAGCGCTAGATAAGAAAAAATACATAACTTGTAAATACGGATCTGCAAAGTAACAAAGTAAACAAGCTATGTGTATTAATTTTCAAGGACTACATTTTTCTAAAAATATAATACATTCATTCAGTGTGAGTTCCGAAGCTCACTAAATTAAGGGAATTGAGAAAGATATGTCGAATTTCACTAACTACATAATATGATAAGACCATTCTTAAAAAACAAACGTATTTCACTGATCATCCCCTTCACATTGCACATTTTCCAAATGTCGAACAACATATTTTGACAATTGACCTATGAATCAATTACTACCGACTATTTCCTTATTATTAATTGTAAGCATATATTGTTTATTTAGATTTCGTGTTTTTCTATCAATCTGGATTGTTCCTTTGAGGACAACCTTTGCATGGGAATACTAATCGGTAATCTTTCCCTCATCCAGTGAAAACTTCATACGTCAAAGAGGATCTAACCTCAAAATGCCGAAAGGTTTAAGTTCTCAATCAAACAAGCTTGTTGCTTATTTGAGAAGTAATCTTAGCTTGTTGTATACAGTCTGTTTGATTTCAGTTGTCACAACAGATACTTCGGCTACTATTAGAGATATGACAAAATGTTATATGAGGAAAGTTGTTCTACAATTAATTTGCTATTATCCTTTATAGCCAACAAAACAATTGAGCATTAGATACGCTAGATGTAGCAACTGCATTCAAAATTTTAAATGGAACATACCCAATTTTAATAAATATTCTAAAACTGTAAGAAATTCTCTTTATAACGATATATCACATGCCATAGTTCTCTATTCAATTAAAGGTATAATTCGATAATTAAGTGACAACTGCGCGCTTACATAAATAAGAGTTTCATTAGAAAAAGTAAGCGCTGAAACAAATGAAAATCATTTGTTAGTTTCCAGTTGAATAATTTTTAATGCTATCTTAATAACATAGGCCACTCAACATAAATACAACCTACCAACATGAAACAAAGTAATGATACTTTTATAAGTAGTACCTACCTAATTTAAGTTAAACATTTCAGGTTATAGAGTCTTTTTTCTAAGTGCCCGTTGTTTGTAGTACATTTTTAAGATCTGCTTATTCAGTTTCGGATACAATTTTTAAGATCGTCTATTGTGGACAAGTAAAATAACCTTGTTGTTTTTTTGTGGATGCTCTAAAATACGCCAATATTAAAATATCTTATCAATATTTGCGGCACGTCTATTTCTTACTCTGCCTATGTGATCATCAAGCAGCCGTTTCTTCGTAAATTACTTTCGAGTCTTGTAAAAGTACGAGAATGTGAATGTTTCCTATATGGATACACACCTTGATCCATCGTATAAACTTCTTTCTTGTTGTCATTACATCTGATGTATAATCTAGACATGTTTATTTTTTCATAATTAGAATAATAATTGTCGCCTATGTCGTGTTATTTAAGATGAAATTTAACTCTTCGCAGGAATTTGTTCAGTTAGTTTATCACTAAAGCTACAGCAATTGTTTTCATCACCTACCAGCTCAAAGCGATGTATTCAATTCTCCTAAGCATTTGTTACGTAATTATCTATTTATATCTTTAATTGAATATAGAACTATGGCATATGCTATATCGTTATAAACAGAATTTCATACAGTTTTTGAATATGCAATAAAATTGGCTATGATCCATTTAAAATGTTGAATATAGTTGCTACATCTAGACTACTTGATGCTCAATAGTTTTTTTGGCTGTAAAGAACAATAGCAAATTAAATGTAGAACAACTTTTCCACTATAAAATGTTGTCATATCTCTAACAGTAGCCGAGATATATGCTGTGACAGCTAAAATCAAACAGACTGTGTAATATGAATCTAATTAAAAATCACTTCAATATCTTAATTTAATGAATAACACTAATTTATTTTTACCCGATCAAAAATCAATAAAAAAAATTACGTTTTTTTATTCGCATATGATGTGGCAACAATGCGGAGGGGAAGTGGCAAGAAATCGAAACATATATACAATGAATGGACGTAGATGTAGGGTAGAATTTATAAACTTAACCTAACTTAATACATGTTAGAGTTTAGGGGCAGTAGACCGAGGAAATGATTGTGTAAATTATGTACGTTATACATAAACACCACGAGCGTATTGTCTGTAGGGTAGCATTTTGTTCTAGAATAACAACATAACAACTACAAAGCGAGGAATGCAAAGTTTCTCATTACCAGTTGCTATGTAGAACTGGCTTCAGCGCTTTCATTTTTATCTTTGTAAAAACAAAAGTACTATGTAAGATACAAGGCGTGTAATTATCTACCCAGTTGCACCGATTTGAATTAGTACTGCATGATATGGCGAATTATACGCCAATATTTTTAAACCTTTTTGTAACTGGGGGTATAGGTCCAATCGGCGCTTATTTTTCTTTTATTTATAATTGTGAAATATCGAAGATTTCGCTGACCCACAAAACAACTCAATCTTGAGGTTTAAGACATGAGCAGGTGACGACCTTTAACAAAACTATGATGACTCCTAGACAAGTGTTCAGAAATCGAAATCTAATTTTTTTTTACTCAAGGCCGAATATTTGTGACTCAAGGTATATAACGCCGCAATTGTGTTTGTCTTACTATATGTCTCAATCCCATACTATTCCAGCTTAGTGTTACTATTTTCTCTCCTTCTCGTACTAACGATCCGTAAGATATTTGAGCTACTAATACTACCAACCAATTCCCTCCACATTCTTTAGTGGTTTGCATTTGTATAACATAAACCTTCATGACAATTAATTGAATTATTTTTCAGGAAAATTTGAGTAGGTAACTGAAGATATAACTGGCAGATAATTTGAGTTGTGTCCACTCTATTTTAATTTAAGTCAGGTTTTTGTTTACTAAAGAAAATAATGTCTTAAAATCAATCAAAACAACTATACCAGGTAGCGGTCTGAAACATCATTGGCATTCTATACATAAATAAAATAAAAGTCGTTATTAATATTTCAGCTGTAAAGCTATTTAAAGTGTAAAGCTATTTGAATGTTTACTCCTTAACTTTCCACTTATCCTTATTTATTGCACGCCATGCACGGTATTCCATTTCAAATTTATCTAAATGCTTTTCACTCGTCTCTGTGCAATTCAATTTAATTTTACAACATGCTTTCTAATGGATCTGTACCCTTGATACCATATTTTAAAAATATTAGTAGATTTCACATGTAAAGCTGACCCAAATGTACCATCCCAACTTTGAAACGTTTCTGACGATCGTAATTAACGAACATATCTTTACCATACCTATCCATGAATTTTAGATGTCATCAGAAGTTTAGCCGATATCTTGTTACTTAAATATGATGTCATTTAGATAAATATAATTTTAGTTAGTTTAGTGCTTATTCAGTAGTAGATGTTTAGAAAAATTTTCTTTTTGGGATTTTCCATTTCTCCGAAATAAAGTGGCCGATATCGATGTTGAGAAGGGTTCGACTAGTTTGATATCTCAAATTGGCTAGCTTATGTGACCCTCTTCTTCGAAGTTGAGGATAATCCGTTTCCTACTTGTTTGTTATTCTCAAGAAAAGAGGTCGCTTTACTTCTTCAGTGAAATTGTTTTTCTACCCGGCGCGCTACTGCTTTTATGGTGGTAGTTTTAAATTGTCTGGAGAGAGGAAAGGAATTCATAGCGAAATGAAATTTTCATAGCGTGTACGAATTTAATTGTTTTCAATTTTTTGTTGGGTATATTGGTGTATTTGATCTTCTACGGGTAATTTAATTTTATTGCAGTTGGTAGTGCGATAAAATTAGAGGTAGACAGTAAATGCACTGTTTGTCGCACTAACTTCAATTATAGTGAAAATTTGGTAGGGATTGCAATTCAGTTTGGTAAACGGTGAAGACAGTGAGGAGCGAACATAAACTCTATTAACACTTTATTACGCTTATTTAGATGAGAATGTATTAATACATGCAAAGTAGTGGTTTACTACTTATGGGGCCCTTTGTTTGCATAATTGAATAGGAATCAGTACAATGACAATAAAAAAAAGCGATTCTGAACTAGCATAATACACGTTTAAATATATTATAGTTGTTGAATATTCGTGGTACTATTCCAACTTTGCAAGCTGTATTGCTTATCAACACTGCCACTACGCTATTTGCTGTGCGTTTTTAGTGATTGGAACTGTCACTTGGTTTTTATATGTTTCACTGAAGATAGCAATGTAAATATGAACTAGTGTATAAAACTATAATGAAGAAAATCATCTTGTAAACAGACGGCCGTATTTACTTTAATCCATTCTGTCTTTGGATGTTCTTTTTGGTGTATACTTTGATGGCTACGATTTGGATATCTCGTTATACACCCTCAATTTCTGCATACTAAACTAATTTTTAGAGATTGTAAACGTACTACTTTTCGGTATGTACACTGCCGTCCATAATTATTTGCCCATCTTTACTAAAACGTGGTTTTGAGTGAAACATCAATACAAAAATGAAACTATTTATTCTTATGGTTAAATACGTATCAATACGAAAAATAACAACAAAATTCTGAATAGAAAGTAAAAGAAAACAACGAAAATAATGAAGTATTGCTCGTCTCTATGACCTCCTTTCCGCCGAAAGATTTCTTGACATAATCTGGGCATTCTGTCGATTAATTTCGGTAATGTTAATAGCTGTATGTATCCCCACGCTGTTTGTAGTTGGTTCGACAATGTTCTTCTAGATGTAGGGGCGGATTGTCGAATTTGTCGGTCGAGATGGTCCCATAAAAGTTCGATGGGATTGATGTCTGAACTCTGTGCGGACCATTGTCAATCTCCCATCATGTTCCATTTGATTGAGGTAATCACGGCATCATTTTGAGGTGTGTTTCGCTCTGTTTTTAATATCCCCTAGATTCGCGCTAAATTCCCTACAGTGGTCTTGGCAAAACATCCCCAAATCATGACCGAACCTCGCCCATGTTTAATTGTGTAGGCACTACACAGGTTTCAGCTGATCATTCTCCAGCCGATCTCCGAAGAAATACCCTTCTTCTCGAACCAAAAACCCCAGATTTGGACTCATCGGTCCTCAACACTCTTTTCCAGCGTTCGATGGTCCAATCTTTGTGTTCTCCTGCCCAATTTAACCGTTTAGTTGTACGTATTTTGCTTGCGTAACAAATGCTTTTTTACAGCATTTCTTCAATGGAAACCAATTTCCTTTAGGCGTCTCTTAACCGAGATCAGACTGATTACTTTCTGGCGATTGATGTTCACTTCGGCTACAACTACTGGCGCTGCTTTGCGGCGATTTCTTCTACTGATTGAAACGATATTACGATCTTCTGTCGGAGTTGTAATTTTAGGACATCCTGACCATATTTAGTTTAAAATATTGTCAGTACTTTTAATTTTTTTAATATTGTAGTTTACTGTTGTCCGCTATGGTTTAAGTAGTTTTGCAATCTCACAATTACTTTTGCCGGTATTGTGGTAACTAAATATCAGTGCACGGGTTTCTGTCGATAACTCTTTCGTTTTCGGTATAATTTCAAGTTTACATTGATAAACTTTCCATATTTTATTATTTGTATTACCTGCTGTGACAGCATGCACAATTCTGAGGAAAGCTGACAGTATGATTAGTGAAACGTTGAACTGAGATTTACACGCAAGATGCGCAACACAAGAAATACTTCAATGCAATTGTGTAAATCATGTAAATTAATGATACCAAAATGATAGCCTAACAAGCAATACAGTTTGAAAACGACTGTATTTCCGTGAGATAAATAATACAAACAGACCATCGGGCAAAATATTGAAAAGGCCAGAATTTTTTATGGTAGGTCTTGAATTGGTGGTAGATTTCTTTGGAGGTTTGTAATTAGAACTAGATCTGCTACTTTTAGTGCTAATGTTGTGGTTTATATTTATCATATAAGCATATAAATAAAAGTACATACATATTTTTTCATTCTACTTTGATCAAAATCAATCAATCAATCAATATAAATATTCGATAAAATATCAGATAATACTTGTTTCATTTAATTCAGTGTTCTTAGTGACAATTTAATGCGTTTGGTTGCCATTTTATTCGCGAGACTTTAGGTTCATTTTAAGTAAAGCAAATCTAATGGATTTAATAGTGCAAATTTGTTGCATAATGCCGTAAGAAAGAGTTCATAACATATTCTGATACTAACCCCATGCCTCTTTATCGGTGATGCCGCGATTAGCAACATCAACTTTATAGTACAAATTGCGTACTATGCAAAAATGTGTTTTAAATTGTCTTCAATCGTATTGCGGTTCTTTAACTCACGGTTGTAGATGTACATTGAGCTGGAATGAGGTACTGCTATATTGATTCCACCCACTTACTCCGCTCGAAGCTCTGCTGTCGTCACTTCCACGTTTGTTCCGTTTTAATGGGGAAAAAAATAAAACGTGCACGTAGGTGTTTTGTCGGAAACACTCGTTAGCTTCATTCACTTAGCTTTTATATTCTGAGAAGTGAATAGATACGCGTACTATTTCAGAGAAGGATATTGATCGAAATTGTTGAACTCTGTTGAAGTATGTAAATCAAATGTGTTATTTTCAGGTCATTGGTTGTATAACGTTCTTGAAAATGGTTTTGTAAAAAAATAACGAAAGGTGTTAAAATCTTGATATAGTTATTAATAATACAGATGCATGAAGGACTAGGAGGTCAAGGTCATGGAAACTGCAGTATGAATAAGAGAAAAAGCACACAGATACGAGAAACGTACATATGTATGTGTTCTCGTGTTTGTTCTAAATCCGCCTGTGCGTCGTAATATAAAATTACATATAGACACTGAGCTAGTGAAGTGTAGATAACTAATATTTAAAATAAATTTCCAACGATATTGAAAAAATAAATGTTTTCTTGGATTAACTACATCTTACGTAGTTTGTCACGAACTAGCCATCCAAGAAAATATATTATATTTTGCACGTAAAGTTTTGCACGTGGGAATTTATTTTAAATATTAGTAAAATTCCATTTTTTGGCAAAAATTGAAAGGATCTGCATAAGCGCGGCAACAATATTCGGTTGCATTGCTGTCGCGCTTAACCGTCCCAACTACTTTTTCTCCGAGCGTACATATATATGTACACAACCAAGTGGTGATGAGTGATGTAAATGCTTGAAACCATGTTAAGATATGTATATAAAATGATCAGTAATTTTTTTTATAAAATGTAGAAATAAGTATATTTCGGCAAATTCTCCCAGAGACAAACTATGTACACTACTAGTATATAAGTCTCTATCAATAAAATAATGATCAAGTTCGTAGTAGCAAATTATCCTTAGGCAAGCGTGTCGTTTGAAATACCAGCAGCTTTCTGTTTGAAATAGTATTTACTTGTTAGAATGTTCTTTTGAACGTTGGAAAATAAATTTCTACAAAGGATGCAATATCCGTTAGGGGATGAAGGGTGGTTGCTTTCAAGCCTTTAATATACGATCGCATATAAACACTCCTAACAACGTACAACTTCGAATTTATATCTTCGTTTCCGTGTTTGCCATAAACTACAACACTACCTTTAAATATTTCTCATCAGTGTCTCATGCTCGGATTTCATTCATTAAATTTGATTAAAATCGTTTTTCTCTTAGATTACTCTGTTCTGATAAAAGAAAGCCACGATTAATGATAGCTGTTGATTACTTTACTACACTAAGCTATGAAGCTATTGTTGGTTTGTACTATCTGAAATCGCAGAAATATGCAAGAAATCTGTTTCTTTCAATAGTAATGACCCTTTCTCTAAAATAAGTTGAATATTATTTTAGAATTTGTAATATTGAAATGATTATTTTAAATGATATTGTCAGTCACTTGGAAGCAGATACAATAAGAAACCTCTATTTCTAGTTATAATACTCTATTCGGTTGTTTCCCTAGTGATGCAATTGCTACATCAAGTCTCCGTGAGAAGTTTGATGTAACTTGCTAGGTATGCAATCGTGGTTGATTTAAACTTGACCTCAATTTGCAGCTTTCCGAGTAAACAACTCCGAGTAGCTAGCGGAATTAAATTATCCATCTAGACTTAAATGCTTGCGAACTCACATCGAAATGATTTACTTGACGAAATATTGCACATGTGCGAAATTTACAGCTAACCAGACCCGCCTATAAAAGTGTAGTATGCAGGAAACACTCAAAGTTTAAAATAATTTAAAAATCTGTTCGAGTAAAGTTATTGCATACAGAATCGTTTAAAATAATTTTATTCTTCAAAGTTTCACAATAGCAACGTATATTGTTGACTTTTGGGAACGTGGTTTAAGGGTTAAGAGGTTAAACCCCTTTGAATGTTTCAGCATTATATGTTAAATTCTATTGAATTTTAAATTATATTGTATTTTAAAGAAAAGCAACAAAACTTGTCCAATTATCGCATGGGATGACAACTTTTTACGTCTTTCCAATCTCATAGAACACAGTCCACGTGTATTGCATAAGAAAGCCATAGGTGTGTCGTGATCCACCTCAGAGTCTTGCACTAAACCGTTCGTTGTGTCTCGTAAATATGAATGATTTAAGTGTGTGCATTTGGTTGGTACGACAAGAGTTACGCTTTGTTCAATAAAAATAAATCAGCCCTTATTTCATGCAGCAATGGTGTAAACCCATGAGTGGTGTCTATGCCAGGTTACAAGGTACCTAACTCTATCGTGGCCTATCTAAAAACTTGTGTTGGTTTTACTTTGCTAATGTCCACTCGTACGTCTGGTACTACAACAATCTGGTGTGGATTGTTGCAACTGATTTATTAACAAGTCACATATGTATGTACCTACATGAAAAACTGTGCACTGTATCTGACTGTATTGTAGTGAATACCTTTTGTCCTATTGACATTTTTGCTGAAAACTGCGTTGTTTGATGTATCCTCTGTCTTCATATCAGATAGCAAGTGGTTAATGAATTTCATACCTAGCATTGTACCGGATTGAAAATGCATGCTTTCAGGAACTGGGGAAAGGAAATGATGAATAATATAGAAGAGCGAATATCACAGTAGAATGCTATTGTACAGCTGGCTACGCACAGTATTTTATGTTCAATTTAGAGGTTTCCTCAGTGAGATTGTTTTCCGGATTTAATAGATATCTGGAAGGTGATTGATGTATATCTGTTTACACGAGGGAAAGAAGCGTATTCTAAATAAGACTGACATCCCTTCATTAATATCTATTGTGAAACCAAACCGTTGCGATGGGACTGAATCGAATCGAGGGGCCACAGTGAGGATTGCTGTGCGACAGAAAGGAAATTAGACATTTTATCTTGCGTAATTTTATGTCGCCGGAATGAAAAGAACAAGAGAATTGGAAATAATTTCGCAAAGTGATAAATCATTGAGAGAATTAATTCAGTACATTTGGAAAAAGTGAAGAAAATCGTCGCATTACTTCTTCCCTTCTGCTATCCTGCTGTTTAGAAGAATTCCTCCAAGAAAAAGAATGAACGGAGAGAAAAACTGCGCTTTGTTCGCTTGCTATCCTATTGAGGATATTAACTGGCTGCAATTGAGAATAAATAATTTATCAAGAGCTAAAGCATCTAACTTTTGAAACTCCATATTTCAATTCGATTTTCTGTTGATGATTGACTACAATTCATCTATTTAAACTTTATGATTAATGAGATTCTGGTTAGTAGTTTCCGTTAAAATATACATACTTCTATACATCATCTAATTTGCCCATGTACATATGTACACGAATTTGTTACAAATACACTTTGTATGAATATTTGGTTGTCAGTATTATGAAAAAATTAATATATCTATATTTTGTTTGTATTTACTTGCGCTATTATAAGGCGGTTAGACCATGGAAGGCTAACCTCTTTTATTTTCATAGACTATTCACTAGACACCCTGTATACCATAAACTTTTTTTTGCATATCAAGAGCTCGTTTGAGTCAGCTCAATGAATCGAGGCTGTTTATAGGGTCAGATACAAACAAGCATCACTCTGTACTTTGTATATTATTGTTAGTAATGTATTGTTTGCCGGTTTCTAGTCAAAAAATGGCGTAAGTGGTGTACATACGCTTGTGTCTGGTGTAGTAGTTTAAAAAAGCCTTTATATCTGTGTACTTAATTCTTTAGTTTGTGATATTGTGATGTAAGAACGGATTAACTTCAGGTTTCTTTAGCAAATATAATCATATATTGTGTTATTGTTGTGTGTTCTGGAATTTAAATTGTAATATCGACATACTTTGCAATTTACTGAAACAAAAGCAGCAACGTTTTTGTAAACGACTAGAATATACGGTCCGCACTGACCGAGCACGGTCAGTATGGGAGGTAAATGCAAAGGATGCTTTGCTACAATAAAATCCGCTTGTGTATTACTTCATTGTGCTGGCATATGTAAAGGAAATTTTCATCTTAAATGTGCTAATGTAGGAGACAATGAATTTCAAAATATCAATAGTATAAAACATCGTATAGATTGTTTTGCGACAATTGCATCTTATTTTCCTGATAGTTTTTCCACTTTGTTAGGTCAATTATAACATTCCAAGTCGAACAAAGATCATTTATTCCATTTATTTATTTATTTTTAATGAATTTAAGCCTGCAATTTGCCCCCAGTTTGATGATTTAAAAAAGTTGATAGTAATGATATGATAAACCGAAACCACATACCCCGAATAGATGACGGAGTTGATTAATTCTTGTATAAAAGTTGTTGGCATTCACAAAGAACTGGATGAAAATGAACTCAGATCTGGCACTCTAAAGCAAAATTCCTGTGTACAGAATGAAAACTTATATTTACCAATAAATCAATAACGGTCTTAAAAAATGAAGGCCAAATATATGAGTAGGTACCGTAAAATGAGGTGAATAGAAACAGTGCGGTGAATAGAGACAAAACTTCATATAGATGTATAGAGACAAAACTTCATATAGATGTAATACATCTATATGAAGTGAATAATGAGTTGAATAATAGGTACCGTAAAATGGATGGATGGATAGATGTATTACATCTATATGAAGTTTTGTCTCTATTCACCCCACTGTTTCTATTCACTCCATTTTACGGTACCTATTATTCAACTCAATCCTTGTACCGACGAAAAAGTTTTAAAAGAAGGGAAATTCACTATTGGATGGAACATCTGGTATTCGAGTAGGTACGTCAATGTTTTTCGATGCTTTAGATGTGCCAGTTTTGACCATATGGCCATAGATGGTACATCAGTCATGAAATGTCTTAAATGTGTCGCTGATCATAAAGTGGATATCTGTGGAAGTGAGTAGTGGTCGTGCCAAAATTGTATATGTGTAAATACAGGCGTAAAGTTAAATCTGGATACGAATCATTCTCCATTTGAAACATCCTGTCCGTGTTTTGCAAGAAAGGTTTTAAGTAGCCCGGAAACGGAAAATTAACTTTGAAGTCGGTAGTATATAGCAACCACGGGATCAAAAACAGTATGAACATACATATGTATGTACATAAAATTTGTTAGTTTATTTTATCAGAATGGTGTATTAAAAACAAACTCAATGAATTAGAGGTTTTTTCAATGATAGGAGTATAGTATAACTTGCATAGTTGAACAGTGGATGAATATAAAAGATATTAATAGTTTAGGTGTCAATGATTACCAGATTACAGATTTTTCTTGTAGATCGGTTTTTAGGAATGGGGGTATTGTATGTCAGAAACCTTTATTACTTAATAATTTTTCTACAGAAAGAATAATAAAGCTCTACTAACGAGTATTCAGCAGCGTTTTCAAATGCTACCTTTGATAGCTCAGGCATAACATACAATCGGCAACTATTTATTTAGATACGGTATCCGAAAGCGGGTTGCCTATGCACTCTGATTCTAATAGAAAGGACTTGACTTTACAGACACAGTTTTTATTGAATAAGCTTGATTTGATTTGATTTGATTTGCACACTGGGTACGGATCAGGTCTCACGTCATCCCCTTAACACCGCGGCCTAAGGCCTATTGTATTATTCCGTACCTAGTGAGTTTCTTTACAAAAACAGGTTTGTCCCCTTTACTAGGTTTAATAGCCTGTATGGTAAATCTCTTTCCGGTAGACCTGTTGGTTGGTTAGTTTGTTCCAAAAGCGACTGTCTCCGTTGTACCAATGCAGCGCATTCAAATACAATGTGGTAGGCTGTTTCCTCCTCCTCATTGCATAATCTGCAGATAGGTTCATCTTTAAAGATTCCGATTCTATGCAGATATTCCCTTAGACAGCCGTGTCCTGTTAACAAGCTCGTCACTGTTCTAAGCTCTACTGGGTTAAGAGCCAGCACATCCGCTGCTAACTGCTGGGATGGCTGCCCCATAACTGCCTTTCAACGTTGTTCCAGTGTACCTGGTGTGCTTTTGTAATCCACTCAGTTACTGCACCACGTATTGCAGTCTTAGGTATCGCCAGACCCGGTTCCGGTCCAGTGAATTGAGTTGCAGAGCCTCTTCTTGCAAGCTTGTTTGCGACTTCATTGCCTGGTATGCCCTTATGCCCCGGCACCCACACCAAAGTAACTTTGTTGTGTTTTGCCAGAGTTTTTAGGTTTTCCAGGCAGTCCCAAGCTAGCTTTGAGGTTATCTGGTAGGCTGCTAGAGTTTTTAGGGCCGCCTGGCTGTCCGATAGGATGTGTATCAGCTGACCCTTTGGTCCTTTTGGACCTATTGCTAGTATTTCCGTTTGTTGCACGGTGGTATATTGCCCTAGTATCACGTATTCTTCATGATTTAGGGTTTCCCCATATATACCTGCCCCAGAACCTGTCGTTCTCTTTGACCCGTCTGCGTACCAGATCTGGGTTCGGATTCCAGGTTTCTGTTTTTCACTCCACTCCTCCCAATCTAGGACAACCTTGAATGGTTTATCAAAGGAGAGTTTGGGAATCATTGCATCACAGCCCATTTCAAAAATAGGGTTTGTTATCTCAGTGGTAATTCTGGCATGCCCTGAAGTATTCTGGGTTCTCCAGTTTCCGCCACATTTCAGTCTATGTGCCCCTATTCTTGCCTCCCCCCTTATGTAAATGTCCAATGGGGGCAGGTTTAGCATGGTCTCCATAGCAGCTGTTGGCGTGCTTTTTGCAGCACCAGTGATACACAGGCAAGCTAACCTCTGAACCTTTGCGAGTTTTGTAATCGCTTGCTTCTGTGTAACTTTAGTCCACCAAATAAGGCAACCGTAGGCTAGCATGGGTCTTACCACTGCAGTGTACAGCCAGTGCATCATGCGTGGTTTTAATCCCCATGTCTTTCCAATTGTCCTTCTGGTGGTCATTAGTGCTCGTTTGCACTTGTCTATCATCTGTTCAAGATGTTGATTCCATGTCAACTTCGAGTCAAGTACCAATCCTAAAAGCTTTGTTTCCTGACTGAAATGTACTGGTTCGTTATGAAGTGTCGGTGGTTTTAGGCCATCCAACTTTCTTCTTTTCGTAAAGGGTACCAGTGTTGCTTTAGCAAGGTTAACTCTTAGGTTTTCCTGCCTACACCACCCTTCTGTTCTTTTCAGAGCTCTTTGCATAAGTTCTGAAATTGTACTCGCATTTTTCCCCACTATGAGTATTGCAATATCATCTGCATACCCCTGGGTATAGTAGCCCTCGTCGTTTAAGGTAACTAGCAGTTCGTCAATTACAAGGTCCCATAATAGGGGTGACAGGACTCCTCCCTGGGGGCATCCCTTGCGTACCGACACCTGCATTGTTTCACCTGCTAACGATGTTTCAATGAGTCGTCCTTCCAGCATGGCCTTGATCCACGTACAGATAGTGTCTTCCACACCACGATTGCTGGCGGCTCTTATCATTGATTTAAAGGAAGTATTATCAAATGCTCCCTCTATGTCCAGGAATGCTACTAGAGCAATCTCCTGATTGTTGATAGCTGCTTCTACTCGCGTTAAAAGTTGGTGTAGGGCACTATCACATGATTTTCCTGACTGGTAAGCATGTTGATTAGGGTGTAATGGCCTCTGTAGTAGTGAGGTTTCCCTAATATGTTTTTCCAGCAGTTTTTCCATCGTTTTGAATAAGCTTACTACTTGGTTCAGAAATAACGAGTTGCAAGTTAATCCTGAGAAAACTATTTTTGTTAGCTTTACTCCATGAATGAATAAAACAAATTAATGTAATGTAAAATGAAACAGGCTGCGAGGAATATGGCAGGAATATCAAAGCGCACTTCATGGCGTCCACTTTTTGCTTCAATGCATTTACTCACCTTGACAGCACTATACATTCTTGAAATAGCGATATACATAGGTACGTCAAAGCACACATGAACTAGTTTCAGGTTTTGTGTTCCAATACATGGATTATCCACGTATGAGACGTCACCAATATACGTACATATGTATATGGATATCAACATTTTTAATAACGTTCCACCAGGTATCAAGAATATTAACAGTGATCAATTATTTAAGAAACAGTTATTGAGATACTTTCATCTAAATATCTTCTTTACCATAATCGGTCTTGGTGTCAATGGCGAGGTTTTCTAATTTATGTATGTACTTACAATTAGTTTTTAAGCTTTCTTTGCTTTTGTATGATTGCCTTCTTTAGTTGGAGATTTTGTACGTTTACCTTACCACATTGTTTATGTACTGTTTTTCATTCCTTTTTGCTGTGAAATGCTTTTGTGCAGTAACTGTGTATTAATTGACTTGTCTTAAGCTTCTAGGTCTATTAGATTAATAAACCTTTATTAATTATTATTATTATTATTACATATAGAAAAGTGAGCTTATCTTGCAATTGTAATCAAATAATTTTAGTATTTGTTTTATCTACTATTTATTGCAGAAAAAGTAAATAATTCAATTATTGAACGATAAAAAAACGGGACAAAATGAAAGTTAGTGAACCGTGCTAATACATGAAAATATTTTTTTTTTCATTTGCGTGAAGTTCCAAATTCTAATTACTAATTCCAATACTAATTCCAAAGTAGAAGCAGCAAGTGGAAGATAAATGAATATCTAGCGGACGCACATACTAGCATAACAAATATATGACAGATTAAGGTAAGAGGTGTAATATATCAGCATATCCACGGTGTACAGCGCAGAGGAGCTGATAATATAAACAGATCACTCCTGACATCTTTATTTTTATTTTTGTATATTAAATCGCTACTTGTCATGCAAGGGAAAAGGAAAACGTGATCCCGTACAACACATCTCTCCAATTCATACTTATTAGTTTTGTATTTCCATAACGAAAACTTCGCTGCGATATATTTATTAGAAAGAGGAATATTGAAACGTTTAGAACTCAAATCGAAATGTTTCTTGGAGTGGCGACGCTTTAATGTTACGCCACAACACACCAAAGAGAACTGTCGAGATGTCAAGAGATCGAGTAAAGAAATACTTGAAAAAATTATCTTTCTCTCGCTTTACGTTCTCTTGCCACCGTAATTCTGTTCGCGTTAGAAATACTTGAAGCTGTTTGTGTCGGGAACAGAAAGTGTTTCAGTTTGTGGTTATAAGAAGAAGACGTTTCCTTTTCACTTTGTCATCTACATTGCTTCATCATCTTATAGCATTGTAATAATATGAACTGAGGGTTAAAAGTTTTCAATTTACTGGCACAAAGCAAGAAATAAAATCGTTATAACTGAAGGCGCTCAGCGGCTTATTTTCTGTACATATACTTTACTCCGTTTTAAAAGCCAAAAATTGAATCATCTATTTCTTAAAAAAAAATTATTAATATGACGAAAATTGTGTTTTTTATGGTAATTGATTGGGAATATTTTTTATCACTTAAGGTGCAGTAATAGTAAAACACATACTAGCAAACAAAAAATCTACACATTTTAAAATAGAATGAAAAGACGAATTATCCAAATATCTTACATACTATCTGTAGATGCTTAATATTACACAACGATGTCACCCAAATTTGATAAAATTATACTAAGCAGTACTTAAGTTATATTTAAAATTTCAATTATATAGTTCTTCTCATGTTCACAATTATAACTATTAATTTTCTAAATGGATTAATAACAATGTCAAAAATGTTAGCATTATATCAGTTAACATAGAGACGCGGCAACGTATAACTTAACTTGGCGACAAAATTATAAATATTCCCGGCAGGGCAAACGCTTCTCTAAATTTGTTACGAACTCATTGTGTTACCGGAAAAGGTTGCCCACAGGAGCTGAGCAATTTTATGTAGGTCACACGAAATTGGGTCAAGGTACGAAATGTCGCTAATGGTTTATGTAGAAGTTCCGCAGGTCCGCCATTACATCTACAAAATTTAAAGGTGGCCAGTCAACCTTGGATATATTACGAAAGTTAACCTTAGAGTTGTGCCGCAGCTGTCGCAAATGATTATTGATTTTCCATTTTATTACGAAATTCTCTCTTTCTACGGGAAAATTCTTTGCGACAAATACATTTTAGAACTTCAGTAGTGTGGGTCTTATAATATTAGCTAGACTGATAAATGGCGGAGGCGCCGATTTAGCGCTGAAAAAAAACAATGAAAAGTTAGTTGTCTCTACACTAGACATATATTATTGCATATTCGCCTTTATTAGAGCGTGTCTTGAAACTTTGGAGTATTTATTAGATTACGTCAGCTTGTCAAAAGAGACACCAAATTATGAACCTGACAGGGTTGACTGTTTCACATACTGCGTCTGTTATTACAGAAACTGGCGTGTCTCGAGAGAACATAACAATAATTTTCTTCTAAAGAAACTTCTTTACTAAATACGTCATTTCTACAAGTACCCAGTATACATTCTAAAGGTTTTAGAATCCTTTATTTAATAATATTTATTAGTTAATTAAAAATAATTAACCTAAAACTGTGTGTTCCACTCAGAGGTACTACACCAAGATTTCAATATACTTAGTGAATAATGTTCGTGAAAATCGACACCCAAATATTCTTCATTTTTGAAGATTGTATCGTTGCAACTAGAATGTCTCTTGAGCGCATCGCACTCATGCTTCCTCACTGCTAAGTGCTCTTTCATTTCATTTATGAAACATCTCGATAACGATTGTGGCAAATGTGACAGTTATATGCATACGTCAATTTACATTAACAACAATACTGAAGCAATCGGTAACCAGTTTCCTTGGACATCGCGCAACTTTCATTTTTAGATCAACCACATCAATAAAAAATTGAAATACATATCTTTATCTCCATACTGCCGCTCCAAAATCACGAGGATCATGAATGCGATGTCGAGTTACATGTTTTGCATGCCACTTACGTTGGTGGCAAAATGTAGAAGTAGCAGATCTTTTATTTATTATTTGTGCATTTATTGCATTATACATATTTTGTAGTTGAGTTTAGTATTTACCGTATTGAGAACTTTATATTGTTTAAAGAAGAATGCAAGCTACTTCCAACATTAATTTTAAAAACTGTAGGTTGCTATTTAAAAAGATTACCTCATATAATTAAAAACAAACGACGCAATTCGATCAAAATGTTCTGTTATCTATGCCATCTCTATCCCCTAGAAAATTGGTTTTAACGAATTTATTGAATTTATATGTTTCTCTATTTTCATACTATGTGCACATCTTTGCTTCTGCATTGTATTATGAAGCGAAAAGTTTGAAATTCACAGTTGTTTATTTTCTCTTCGTTTTTGCTAGTAGACTTTTGTAATTGCAATGGATGCTTTCAGAATGATATATTACATTCATATGTTGTGTTTTCATGTCGTGTAAGATGCGGGAATCCTTTGCCATACAGAATGTTATATTATCAATTATGAATTTATTGAAAAAACAAATGTAATTAAATAAGAGATTCCATTGTGACAGTTCGTATTATAACTAAAGTTTTTTATTGTACGCTGTCTTTTCTCTTTTGTAGACATTCAGGAATATATAACCTTATTATTTCTGCTTTTTATTTTGTGTTAAATGAGAATATAAATAGATACTAATTTGCAATAGTTATGACAGATCGATTATGTTTGTCTTCGTAAAAGTATTCATATTTTAGTATATATCCTAACACTCTCCCCACCTAGTTTATATACAAATTTAATGGATATCAAAACTATTTTTAGTATGCTACTCACATAACTCTCATAAAATCACAAATAAAACTGTTTTCTTGTTACCTGTTGAATAAGTATCGCTGGGAGTATATGCAATCATGAAAAATATCTATCTCTCGGCTTTGGTAAGTTCTGTAAAATTAACAGATGGCAGCGACAGCACCGCCTAAAAAACATTGAAAAAATTAACCCTCGCTTGACCTCATATTTCATCCGTATTCTGCACCAGTTTGTGGGAAAACGAATTTCAAGAACACTTTTTTCACGACTGTAATGCCGAGATTCGCTAATATGCGTTGTCATGAATTATGTTCTAGGGCGGGCTAGAAAATTTTTCATCGCAATTCCTCGCAGAGAAAAATTCGTTCTCTTTCTCTCAGCAAAGGCAATCGATTGTTCGGCGTTGGTCATATTTGAATATTGAATCTATCGAGGTTGACCATTCAAAAGGAAAAAAGGCAAATCGCTGGTTATAAATTTTATTTTTTCTTTCATGTAAAAAATATCCTCACTTGTTGCACTCGTACTACTAAAGGTACCTATTCTTCTCCCTTGTTTGAAATCTATTCACGATTGAAATAAGAAGGTAAAATAAAAGTAAAATCAATATGTGAGGGGTGGACCAGTTAGGTTCTCCAGAACTAGTAAGTATTCTATTATCTGCTTCAAAATAATTACATGCTTTTATGTGGTCTCAACATACAACTCAACTGCCAAGTTAGTATAACTATGTTACTTATACAGTCAGTAATTGAGTAAGTCAAGTGCAAACATTGTTATATAGTAATTTTGCAGATTAAGACGTTTATACTTGAGAAACCTTCCAAAAAATATCATACGTTATTATTGAAAATCGTTATTGGAAACCAATTAAGAGAGAATGTTACTTACAACGGAGTCATATTGTAACAAAATCTAGAAGGGACCTTTAGATATACAAAAGTACACAGCAAGAACTGCAGTGGTAATTTGGGCAGCAATACAAATAGGAAACTATGGTAGTTGTACTTTTTACAGCTACACGGAGCAAAAATGTAAAGGATTCGGAAATTACGATTAGTGTCGCAGAAAATAACATTTGAATACCTTCAGTTGAAGCTTAGCGTGATTTTATACGAAATGCTTGCAAGTAGTATTGTGCCCGACACACAGTGAAAGTAGATAGAAAATGAAGGATAATTTTCATATAGCGAATAAATGATTTATTAAACTATATATTGTTCATTCTGATCTTTCCATTCCATCTTTCTGGCAATAGCATAAAATTTTTGTTCTTTGCTGGCAAAAAACTGATCCAGGAGATTCTTTATCTCCTCATTTGAAGTAAATGTTTTACTGTGTTTTTAGGGACCCGAACAATTAATCAGAAAGTGCCAGTGTATGTATGTAGTAGCTGTACAAGCCTATAATTCGCTTGCTTAGGAGGCTGGCTACTTTTTGGACGTTTTTTGCGTTGCTGCCAGAACAAACTTTCCACTCATAACTTAAGTTACCAATTACTATTCTCGATGATTGTTAAAGTATTTGTAACTGTATGTACATACCATTATGTTACTATTATAGGTTATTGCTCTTAGGTTACAGATTAGATTAATGTCTCAAATTTTCCTAAGTGGTAGTGCGATATACTTCAATCAAACTTGGTTCTGATGTAAGGAACCATATGTTTAAATACTGCACATAGCTCTACTGCCTAACGTGAACTGACTTATGACAAATTATTGCCAATTGGGATTGTGTTCCAAATCAAAATATATCCTACATAAATTAAGACATGACTTATCTCAATCGCATTTTATTACGCCATAAATTCATAAATTCTCAATCCGTTCTGAACTTTTTCCGAAAAGAAGAACGGAAATACGCAGACATCAGTACTTTTAAAAAGATAGCTGCTTCTAGTCGAATGATTTGTAGACTGCGAAAGTCGGATGCCATCCAACCAGAAAGTATAATATCGCCGGGAAACACGCATCGCAGTACATTTTATCAGCTTTGTATTTACGTGACACTTACTTAAAGTCGTAAATTTGCGGGTTTTTATGTAGAATTTTGTATATATTATCATGCTGAGCATAGTTATTAGCATGAATTTAAGTTACGCTTTTGTTTATCTATAAAATGTTTACTAATATAACACCGAATTTATGAAGGACATGTATGATTGGAATGTATGACTGTACAAAACACATAAGCTTTCGACGAAATTACTAAGTCTGGATTGTTAGTGTTACAAAATTCATTAAATGCAGAGCCTCTTACGAAGACAGGAGGACTTTTCAGCTGTATTACGAGAATGTAATTGGAAGTCATTTGTATGTTGGATTCTTATTATCATCAAGACTATTAATTTGAACCTAATAATATCTTCCTGAATTTAATCATTCCAAGCTTTTTATATTTTAAACGTGGGAATAAAAATGTGTAGCGACACGATAGATACTAAGGCATTTATTAAGAGGTTCTTGATTTAACAATTCTAATGTATTTACTTCTTCCTGTAATTAATAATTAACGTGTGCTCAAGATCTGTCGCGAAGGTGTGGCAAGTACTAAACAGCATGAAAGGATAATTTATACCCACTTTATTTTCAGGATCGTAAAATGTGTAGTTCAAGAAATGTGAGTCTTCGATTAGGGCCGCTAAAATGAACCTAATTGAAAAGAGAAGTTAGAGCAACTTTGCAGCACCAAGAAAAGGTGCACGAAATAATTAATTCTAACGACTACATACTTTAAAAATCGATTTTTAGCAGTTCTATTTCACTATTTTATTTTTTTATGACAATAATACTTGTACGAGGGGCTAATTAGAAATGAAGTATTTTAGACCAGCTGGAAAACTTCGGGGAAACCTAGCTTTTGTTCAGTGCAATGTGACAAGGACAGTCAGATTGTTGCAAGATACCGAGCATTAGACAGGTTAAACCAAGTTGGAGAGCATAGAAATTCATTAATTATTAAGAGAAATCTAAATCTAATTTATTTATGTAAAATTTAAACAAAATTTTGGCATTCCGATAGAAATTAAGTAAATAAGGACTCACCAGAGTAATGTCATCGAGATAAATTTTTGTATCGCCCAAATGTTTTAATTAATGCAAAATATTATGTTAAAATAGGTATCTGAAATCATATAATTTGATAATGTTAAAGAAATACATTACTGGAAGCTTACTGAAGAAAATAATTAAATTAAGGAAATTCGGTTTTTATTTTTCTTCAAGATGTCAGTATCAAAATTGCTTTCCATTTTCGCCAATGGAAATCTTCGATTCGATATCATTTTTGATAAAAAATTGAATAACTGGATTAGTATATTTTAGGTCGTCTACGAGAGAATTGGTTGTGATTTTTTTCTTCTAAAAAGGACGCCAACAACTTTCGTATGAGTTGTATCTGAAACTATTTTTATGTTGAATTGATTTATTAATGATTCCTTTATTTTCCAAAACGTAGAACTGGCCAATCTACACTTTGTATCCTGGTATTCTCGTTTTCCAAGGCTGTAATTCCTGATAGTGTTTTTTTTTTTTCGAAAGTAAGGTTAGAATTTTCCTATTCGTTATTTTTCACTAAATACCAATTTCAATTGTCGATTCGAGAGATTTTAATTAAATAACTTAAGTAAATAAATAGTACTAGTACAACATATCCAAAAAGACGCCGAACCCGAATTCTGTAAGTTGACCTTGAATTAAATTATTCAAACCAATAAGCCACGGCCGATAAATAAGTTTTTTTTTAAATTGGTTAATACTACGATGGAGGTCGTTTTATTTGTTAGAATTAAGTACATTTTTAATACAGGTTTAATTGAACTCAATTAGTATGGCTGATTATCAAAAAATTAAATATATTTTTTTTATTATTGTTTTCTGTGTAAACTATAATAAAATTGTTTATAACCATACTTTACAGTACCCACTGTAAAGTATGGCGGGGAAAATGTGATGGTTTGGTAGTGCTTCGCTGGCATAAGAAAGTGATTTTTTGAAAATAACTGGAAAAAATCGGAAGGACGAATATTTCGATATCTTGTAAAGTACGTGTTGCTTTCAGGAAGCCACATAATCGGTCAAAGATTTCCATTCCGGCACAATAACGATTCCAAACAGAAAACCAAAGTATATCGAGAATTATTGGAAGACAGAAGAGTAACAGGAGCACTAGTGATCAAATCTCTTCAAACTCATGACCTATCTCCTATTGTACTATTGTTAAGGCAAGAACTAGGCAGAAAAGCGGAACCACGACAACCACAACCTGCTCAACAGCTTTGGCAAAACTAACAAGAAACTTGCCAACAATTTCACCCCAATTATCTATAAATGCAGAATGCCGAGAATTTGCGAAACCGTGATACGGACGCCATATCCATGACAAAAAAAGATGTTATTAGTTTTGAATATACTAAGTTTGCAAATAATTGTAATACAAACATTTCCTCTGAAAATTCCTTAATGTTTCTTAGTGTGACGGCAGTATACATATGTACATTGTAGTATTAGCCTGGTGTCTATCCATGCTGCTTCATATATGACGCAAGATCTGTCTCGGTTGTCATTGATTTGAGTAAACTCTTTTTTTGTACTAACAATGTGTCTTCCGAAGCTTTTCCATTTAGCGTGAATTAGGTTGACACGTTTCTGATCTCACAATAATTGCGTGTGGTATTTATCAGAATTTACGATTTTTAGATTTTATTATGTTTCTGTAAATACGGTGTAACGCTGTTATATGCTTGTGATTTGCTCTCACTGAGCGGAAAAAACAGTCACTGCATATTTATCATTGCATAGCAATATAGCAAGCATAAAATTATATCGCATGTTAAAAATTTCATATAAACGTAAAAGGCAAATATTTAAACAGACTGCTCCAGCAGATTTGTAAACCTGAACTGGTAAACGAAGCTCTGAATGAGATGTAGTGAGTGTAAATTCTGGAAATACGTATCGAAAAAGTGAATTTATTCGGTGCAAAGCGTCCGTGTTTTCTCTTTGTATCATCTCTGACTCAAAATTTAATCTTTGCCCCGTCAAAATCTGTGTGCTTTATGAGAGTACACCGACCGAGTTTCATTACAAAGAGAGAGCTAGTGGATATATTAACTCTCAGAACGCTTCAGCTTTAGAAATGAAATATTTACGCTTCTCAAATCGGCACCAATGTTTTTTATGTTTGCTACCTCACCTTACTGATATAAGTTTCATATACGATTTCAATATACATACATACAATATACATAATTAATGTTACTTGAAGCCATAGTGAATTTAGAAATTATTCTTGTTTTGCTCTCTCTATATTTTTAAAATAAGTATAATCAAATTAATTACACAAAATTTAATGGCAATATTAACTTCATACGCATATCAACTTCATTTTTCAAATAGTTTAAAGAAAGTTATTAATACAGGCTTATTTGTCATCTATGCAATTACTTAATTAGCTACTGATAAGCGTAAATATCACCTTGCCAATCACCTCCCTGTGAGAAAGCTATTTAAAGCATATTTACATTAATAATGGGATGTAATCATTCGATTATATTTTGGTAGATTTTCTTTGATGCCACTAGATTTATACCTGGAACACTCATTGCGAAAACTCATTGCGAAGAAGTTCGCAATAGTTAAGAAGGCGATTTTGCTGAACACACGTATGTACATCACTTACAGTAGGTGGCCAATGAATTAGAAACTCTAGAAAGACTTAATAATTTAATAAATAGTTCTACTATTTTTAAGATTTTATTTTAATTTTATTGGCTATTTCTAATTTGAGTTGTCCTAAGATGTTTTAATGTTTTTCTGAATAATAACAGAAGAAATAATTAGCGGCTACTCATACGAATTCTTCATATTCTAGTTAGGCGTCGAACTAACTAAATGTTTGAAATTGATAATACGGTTAATCGGAGAAACAGTCACACTTTTCTTAGTGTTGCGTAATATGAAGTATGTATAATTAAAAACGTTCCTACTTAAATACATATGTTTTTATTTACTGGATAATATAATTGTGTTAGTCAATGATAATTTTTCTTGAAATGTGTTATAAGGATATTCTATATGTATAATATTACTTATGTATGTAGTTGTTGATTGAAAATGAAACATTTAAACAAAACGCAATATGTTGGTATATTTGCATATACTAAAGCGTGTGCGATATTTTTAAAGAAGCACAGGAAAACTTAACTTCAAGAGTAGTACTAGCACCATCGGCTAGTAAAGTTATGACAAAAGCAACCAACATTCTAAAAAATTGTTAAAATAATAATAATAATTTATGCCTTCAAATTTTTTAAATCATCGTTTGATTTTTTGGCTGCCTATCATAAATATTATTATTAACTCGCTAGTAAATTGTAGAGATACCTGTAATTCAAATTATTATTATTTGACTTATGATGATTTATAAATGACAGTTCGGAGATTAATCAATTCTCCAAACTCAGACGTGAGCTGTAACGACAGAGATTATAGATGTTTCGTTCATGGCCTACCTAGGATGACAATTTTAATAATAATAATAATAATAATAAGTTGATATTCTGTGGAGCATAGTTCAAAAATTCCTCTAAGGAATAGAAACATTTACTTAAGAGAAAACGATGTAATCTCTGATTAAAGCGTGCATGATCCAACTCCCTAAAACACAATGGTATAGCTTACTGTAAATTTTAATTCCAAGCACATCAGGTGAATGGAGTAATTAAATTATCTCTTTTTCTGGTACTATAGCTCTGCATACTGCCATTTGTTGGCCAATTATGTTTGTTTTTGTGCATGAACCCCGCTATATCATAGATGAACATAGGCGGAAAGGACAAAATATTGTATTTAATAAAAGCAGGTTTGCAGGAAGTAGTAGTAGGAAGTAGATTTCAAACCCGACAACACACGAATAATTTTTTTCTGACATACGAAAACATTTGCTGACATGGGGGATATTCTCCAGAACCTAATACCATATCGCAATCTACTCCCAACATAAGCATGATATAAGGAAAGTAGCTGCCGGCAGTCCAACAAAGAGCGCAAGCAGCGAAACAAATAACCTAGTTTGGACATCAGATTTTCACAGCGAACCTTCCAATTTAAACATTCGTCAAACCAAACGCCCAAGAATTTGACATTGTTGCTCCTAGTCAACTCCCCGTTATTCAAATAAATATTTAAGTAAAAATCCATGGTAGGATTAAATTCATAAGGATGAAATCTCAGTTATGAACTTTTAGCATCATTCACCACCAGCCCATTCGTCGTAAACCACTCTTTGACATCACCCAACACACTATTAGCCTTATCAAGTAGGCCCTGATGACTACAATCACCGGTTAGCAAAAAGAGATATAAAAGCATTATGAACATTTTGAGGGAGATCATTTATATAAAGTAAAAAGAGCACAGAAGCCATAATTGAGCCCTGTGGAACACCTATGTTACTGATTAGTTTCGGAGATGCGACGTTAGAAACAGTACCAACATTACTGTAAACACGCATATTAACATATTGCTTTCTGTCCTCAAGAAACAACTTAATCCAGCCCAACGCAACACCTCTAATTCCATAGTTTTCAAGTTTTTCAAATAGGATATGATGATTCACGCAATCAAACTTTTTCTAAAAAAAAAAGCCGTGGGATAGATACCGTTTTCGATTACAGTGACAATGTTCTTGTAAAAGTTATTTAAAGCAGTCATAGTTGAGTGCTGTTTTCTAAAACCATGTTGGTTAACTGACAAAGTATTATTTTTATTTAAAAAGTCCTCAAGCCTGGTAAGATAACAATATTCAAATATTTTGGAAAAACGACGTTAACGCTAAGGGTCGATAATTTTTGGGTCTAGATTTATCTCCTTTTTTGTAAATGGGAAAGATTTTTGTTATTTTTAATGGGTCGGGGAACAAACCCCGTTCGAATGACATATTGACTAAGTGTGTTTGTGGCTCGCTTTATATAACTGTGTATAAATAGTAATTACTGAAGCTATATAAATAAATATTATTAATTTGCTCTGTTGTACCGATTAAACAAGGAAGCTGATCACTAGGAACTGTTAAATAACGCCAACAATAACAGATTTCTACAAGAAAATTTGTCATGTTTCAAAAATTTGTAAGACCTCTTTTATAGAACACGAAATACTCTACAAAAAATACCGGAACAATAGGATTCTAACTGTTGTAGTTTTCGAGTTCTACTTATTAGAAACTTGCGAACTATTAGTGCTGTTTGCCAGCTCTACCGATTATATATTTATGTATTTCAATATAGTTTACGTTGGAGAACCTGAGCTATTGAAATAGGCAAGTGCAGATGAGTCACTTTGTTCGCACTGCATTGTATCGTATATTTGTAGGTATACTAAATAGGTTTTAAATTAGATCAATATGCAGCAATTATTGTCGTTGCCGACAGATATGGCCTTGAATGCAGGAGAGGGTAGCATTAGCTTCGGCATACATCGTATCCTAAGACTGTGACAGGACTGTCCAAGCAATAAACGAAGTTTGTGTACATAAATATGTCCGATATTTGCATCAGCTTCTATCTATACATAGATGTAATTGTAAAACAAATATTGTGACAATTGAATTCCCCAATTTAAGGAGACTCAAGTTCAACCGAAGCCTGCGTAATCCATTTATAAAGAATGGTTTTCAACAAATAAGTTGGAATCTATATTTATTCTCGGAAGACAGTATTCTGCATACGCTGTCTGGATTTGCTCAAGTCATAATGTGAAGTAGGATTTCCATAGAAAAGTGTAGATATGTGCATAACTAAAAACTACTAGGTAACAATAACCGACTTCAATATCGTATACCTGAAAATGAACTGAACTAAATTGAGAATATTACAGCAGTTGCATTAATTTCGGGTATATCGATAAAATTATCAGTAATAACATCCACATATTGTACTGGCGGAAATATTGCAAGTACGATACATAAATTTTAGTAGCAACAATTTATAGTATGATGCAGTTTAACACTCGTGTCTTTAATTGCCGTGTAATTTAATTGCGCATATAGACCAATTTTAAACATAAATAGCGCAATTACAAAAATAATTGCAATCTATTCATCATTCAGCCGTTATATAAACTCCGTCAATACGACTAAATAAAAGACAGATATAGTGAGCAATTTTTATGGTTGGCGTATACCAATATAGGGAAGAATTTTATATCGTACACAATCAGTGTCAAACTTCGGTTTCAGATAACGCAAGATTCGAAAGCAATTTAGAAAAAAAATCATCGTAATAGTATTATATATTGGATCATTATCTCAGCAGCATTATAGCTCAGAACACGCATATACCATCACTTCTCACATATATAAAGGACTTGTGCTAACTAATAAACAATCCGTTAGTGAAAAGATTTTTAATAAAGCAAAATATCTTTTTTCTTAGTCACAATTATATGTAGCGCCAATTTAATAATATTAATCAAGTTTCCATTCTATTCTGATGAATCATATAATATGATTCTTTTGTGAATCCCTTATATTACATCGTATAGTACGAGGAACGCTGTAATTTTGAGATACAAACAAGTCACAACTCTTTATACGAAAATGAATTTATTTATCTTTAAAGTAATCAACTCCTGCAATGATGCATTTTGGTTTCCACAACGTAAAAGCATGAAGCTAGTCATTTTTTATACTGTTCCCAAAAAGAAAATGAATTGTTCTGTTAGTATTTTTGATAGAATGCAATGTCCACGTTATTTAACATTTTGAACGTTTCCAAAGTGATTCTTATACGCTCTACTTTTTGGAAGTCGTTAAACCACAGGATATATTTTTTTTTCATTCGAAGTTGATCATATAAAATTGATTTTACTATTGCGGATCCACCGCCAGGAGTTGTTTCAATCAATTCATAATGCATATTGGATGAACAACGCCGTTTCTCATTACCAAGTGATAGTCGTCCTCTTTTAAATTCATAATACCAGCGAAAGAAAGTTGCAAGTGAAGTGAAGTTCCAAGACTTTCATCGTCAAATGCAAGTTGCAATTGTTCAAAACATCGTTATTTACTTATACCGACTTTAAAACCGTAGTAGATAATTGTGCGTAGAGGTTGTCTTGACTCCATGTTTCGATGACAAATCATACCTATCACCTTTGCTCTATGAAAACAGCGACTCAACTAGCAATCAGAGTGTACTACGTATTTACAAATGTAGTGTTGCCAGCTCTAACTTCTCTAGTTTCGTGGCATGTCAAAAAATATAGAGTGACCCTTGTATTTATGAAGTGTACTGGGTCATTTACGAGTCAAAACGTATAATAGAAACTACTGAAAAATAAGATGAAAGAGAAGTTGCACAATGTTTTGCTTGCTTCATAAGATAACCTTCTGAAAATGACAGATGAATCTGTTATGAAAACTTCTTATTTACACTGGGACCAAGCTATTTTCGGAGGAGGTCCCAATAGATCGTTGCATGCGCCACTCTAGATACAAAAATATATCTGACATAACGAAGTAATGTTATCTATAATAATGTTATTATATGGAGCCTGTTAGACATATAATGAGACTGGCACCATTGCCTACCATCTGCTGACGCCGAAGTTCTTCTTTACTATTAGTCCTCTGTAGACGCTGAATCTGAGCTTGAATTTCCTTTGTCACTTTGATAGTTTTGAGAGTGCTATTTGTGATGTCGTGTCACAAAGAATGGTTCAACCGAATCAAACCTGAGAAATGCGATAGTGTAACTTTTGAAGCGTTGAAGTCAGCCTAAAAGCACTACTTTTACGATGGCACAAAGCATTTTGGGGTGGGCGAAAACTACCTAAAGATGAGTATCGCTTAGGGAGGCCTTCAACTTCAACAAGCCAATGAAAGCATCTTATTTGTGAATGTTCGTTTAAGCCCAGGCTGTTATTTAACAGCAAGGATGATGAGTAACTAGTTGCAATTGAATAATTTTTCAAATTTTAAGTGAAGAATGCCATATGATAAAGACCTGCATCAAAATGGCGCTTAGAATTAACAAAGATTGCCCGATTTGAGTTGCTGATTCGAATTAGAGAAGTGTAAATGTTTAATGGCTGAATTTGCTTTTAACTACAGTAAATAAGACCAAGTTGTAATTCTGGAAGTGTTATACATGTTTAGGTGTGTGTGTGCGCACACTAAACGTTAGAAGAAGATTCGCTTGAAAATTTTCCAGAGTGGATCAGATATAAAATAATTACATGACAACAAGATTTAATTTATTCTGGTAAAATATATCCTGACTTTAAAAATAGCTTTTGTACTAACATCTACTTAATACATATTCTAAAATCTCGTAACGAACTACTATCATGGAATGTAACTTCGAAAATTGCCCATTTTAACCGAGTAGATACGCTAGAAAATATTAATGTAAAATTTTGTTCCTCACAGGCGTAGTTGAAAGTTCAGTCGATATAAGTTACTAACTTTTAGCAAAAAAATCACGAATGATTTCGCCGATGTATTAATTTCGGAGTTACGTCTGGGTAATGAATTCACATTCACTCTAGTGGTAGCGCATACATTTCGTCGAATGTTTGAGATCTGTATGAATAGAAAATCCGTTAGATATTTCATACTGCTGTTTATCTAAAGCTTTAATAAATCTACGTTTATTTATCTTCAATACTTATGTATATTTCACATTGTGTGTATTTCACGAGCACAAACAAAACCTCTCGCTTTGTCACCTGGTATTAACTACTTTTCCTTCCTTTTACATCTATACCACATCTTACAAATGAGTGAATTGCGGTCGCTCTAATCAACGTGACATGCTACCCGGATTCTAAGAGCTCAGGTCAGGTCCGAATGCCATAACTTGGACTGTGACGAGGGATAAGAGGGTTTAAAGCTACTCGCCCACCTTTCATGTTAGCAAAACTACTTTGGTAATAGATCATCTTTTTTGCATGACTGACATTTGTCCAGAAAGCACTTTGAAAAATGGATTTTATTAGATAGAGGCCGTGCATATTCTGCAATATAACACAATGTTTGGAGATATTTTTAATATCTTGTTCAATAAGAAATCCGTATAGATTTGTTTTCGTGTATTGCGGACTATAGTTTTCAATTATACAAGGTCATCATGTCCTTGATTATTTGCAAAGTTGCAATGAACCTAGTATTACTAAAGATATACCGAAAATAAAAACTATGTATCTAGCACACACTTTCTCTTCGTATTTGATAAAGTACACCAAATATTTGGGCGCGCATCAACAGAAAACTTTAATAATATGACTGTTCTGTTTTGAAAGTTCTTGTCACTTTGCGTGAGCACATAAACAGCATGACGTGTAGAAGACATTCAGGGCATTAGGCCAGAATGCATCATTTGGTTGGTGTGTGCTTTTTCATGTTCGTTTGACATTATGAAAAAAGTTTACGAATAAAATACAAAGAAGGAAACGGAAAGAACAAATATCTAAACAAAAGTAGCGCGCCTCACAAGATGCAACATTTTGGAGAGAATAGATGTCCCGCGTTTGTGGAGGTGTCGCAAAAACATGAGGTTCTTTAGAGTTATAAATGCCTGTCGCGATAAAATAAAGAAGATAACTAATACATTGCACGAACAATAAGAATTCTTACTATAATTTTCTGTTACACCTGCTAAAGTAGCTATTTATTTTTTAGTAAGCACTATATTGAGTTTAATTTGTGAGTACCATCCATAAGATAAGTTAATTAAGACAGTTATTTAGGGTTGTCTATTCTTCGCTTTGGCAAAGCTAAACCGACGATTCCACATTGACAATGTATTTTATAATATAATTGAAAGTGCTTGATTACAGTAACTCTACATTTTAATTAATATCATATATAATATGATTTTAAGTATCATCATGATGGACGCGAGTAAAATACGCAGGGCATATTTTTACACGCAACTCTTGTTTAGAGGAGAAGGTGAGGAGAAGGGGGAGGGGGGGGGGGTCAGTTTTGTGTGATATTTCGCTGATGAATATCCATTTTAGTTAGACATATTTCAAAAAAATGGTGCACTACCTATATACTTCTTGTGTCAATATATGTATAACAAGAAAATCTCCTTCGTATGTGTGTGTAATATTTAATGTTCTGGATATAACTGGACCGATAACTAATGTATCATCAGAACAGGATTATCATGTCAGCCCATAGCAGCGAATGGAGATCTACTATTTATACAGGCTGTCCCAGCGAGACCGTTCATTAGAAGTTTACGGGGTTCTCACGAAAATATTAATTTGAAAATTTAGAACTATATATAGTTGGTTGTGCTCTCTCCAATTAAAATATTTTTAGATTCCTAGCGTTTCTGGTTACACCGGAAGTCGCCATCTACATTGCTATTTTTAATGGAACACCCTATATATTTTTACATATTTGGATTTGCCTATTATTAAGCTTTACAAATATCTTTAATGTTTGCAATTTGATTTGGGCGTTTTGTAGTTATTCGATTTTTTCTAAAAAAAATTGCTGTAGTAGACGTTTATTAAAAAAATCAGAGAGCACTTGATATTTCGAATATGAATTTAGGATTCATAATATGCAGAAACAATATGTTGGAGTATGTTTTGGAACTGAGAACGGATGTCTAACCTATATGGTTACTTTACTATGGCACGTTAACTTTGACAAATTTTGAAGAACCATAACTTAATTTTTTCAAATGGTACCCCCCAAATTTTATTAGTTAGCCATCTTCAGCGTCTAATTTTACACCTTTTATATCCAACATGTCCTATATCTCAAATTGATAGTTTAGGAGATAATTAGCTTCTTTTAAAAAATGCACACGTTACACATAACTCATCGATACTTATTTAGTGTGCCATGACAAATAAACGTTCTCAAAGACTTATTGTCAAAGTCTAATGTCAAAGTTACACTTCGCCGTTACTTACAGTTAAAATGGATAACGATAACGAAAACAATATTTATACAAATCAAGAAATACTTAATTTGTTTTTTATATCGGGAAAGTGCGACAAAGTTCTTAGTAGAACCTCGGATGACAAAGGTAAATTTAGAAGAATAGAAGCAAATGTTGTGCGTTTTGGTCAAATAGCTCACCCGTTAAACCGACAAAAAGTGTAGTTGATGATGAGGATGAAGAATTGAATACCTTAACTTATTTCGAGGCCAATTCCAGCGCCTCAATTCGACCTGCCGAAGAAGATCTGCAAATCAGTAAGTCTTCAGTACATAGAATTTTGAAAAAGCATCACTTCCACGACTACAAGTTTTCATTAGTGCAAGACCTTTATCCTCAAGACCCCAACGACAGAGTTAACTTGTGTGAATTTCTTGATTTGTGTAAACATTGTTTTCGTTATTGTTCTATATTTCAACTCTATAGCAATAATGTAAAGGCACTTAACGGATAATTATTAATTTACTACCATCAAACGACGAAGCGTAAGTTTAACGTTAGATTTTAGGAATAAATCTTTGAGAACGCTAATTTTACATGGCACACAAGATAAGCATCGATGTGTTGTGTGCATTCTTCAAAAACCCTAATTATCTCCTAAACTATGAATTTCAGGTATAGGACATGTGGAATATAAAAGATGTATAACTAGATGCTGAAGACGACTAAGTAATAAAAAATGGGGGGTGCCATTTGAAAAAATTAATTTATGGTTCTTCAAATTTTCGGGAAGTTAACGTGCCATAGTAAGGTAACCACACAATTTAGACAGCCATTCTCGGTGCTAAGACATACTCCAACATGTTGTTGAAGGATACTATGAATCCTAAGTCGATGTTCGAAAAATCGAGTGTTCTCTGATTTTTTGAATAAATGTGTGCTACAGCAATTTTTTTTTAGAAAACATCGAATAACTACAAAACGCCCATATCAAATTACAAAAATTAAAGATATTTGTAAAGCTTAATAATAGGCAAATCCAAATATGTAAAAATATATAGGGTGTTCCATTAAAAATAGCAATGTAGATGGCGACTTCCGGTGTAACCGGAAACGCTAGGAATCTAAAAATATTTTAATTGGAGAGAGCACAACCAACTATATATAGTTCTACCCCGTAAACTTCTAATGAACGGTCTCGCTGGGACACCCTGTATATGACTGAGATCGAAATATGGCTTAGTACTATACAGTACTAATTTTATATGAAGGTGTGCCTTGCTAAGTAGCGAGTTCGTTCTTTTTGTATCCTCTGACTGAAAACACTTCTACATTTGTATGCCTTGTCTCTTCTTCTTCTTCTTCGTCGTCTATTTATGTCTGAAGAATCGTGACATTATGACTATGTGCAGTTGGCAATTTTAGTCTTCCATCGTTGAAGGTCTTCCGCCTACCAGAGGTTTGATTGAAATGGATGATCTGTAATATTTTCTATTTGTTCTAGGCATCTCGAAGGCTCTCGGCCTCTTAATCTTTGGTCCTCCATTTTGCCCTTGACAACAAGTTTCTTAAGGTTGTCTTCGCCTCTGCGTGTGATGTGTCATAGTATTACAGTAGACGTCTACAGCAAATGTTGGATATTCGGTTTGTGATGTCGTATTCATTCATTGATTCGTTCTTCGAGCTGTCCATGAGATGCGTAGTATTCTCTTACAGCACCACATCTCAAATGCACCTGTACGGCGTCTATCAGCGCTCTTGATGGTCCAAGACTCAGTATCGGAATATGGAGAACACCAGAGATCGAACAAGAGTCTTTTTGGTGTTTGTAGTTATGTCCTTGTTTGCCCATATCTTTCTCAGACTCATCACAGCCGACCTTATCGCCTTTTTATCTCCGCTTCACATCCCCCAGTGTTTGTTATTAGATACCCTAAATAAAGTTCGTCTAATGAATTTTTAGACGCACGTATTTTCCGCACTTGTATATTCGACACCGCTATTAAATAAGGATAGCTAGATTAACCGACAATCTTTGCTTATGTCATCAAACAATGACGTGAGTCTAAAGATCCATTAGACGAACTATATACAGGGTGTCCGCGATATACAAAGCATGCTTTTAAAAGATGATAGCTACAACGATTTAGAAACAAAAACATATAATACACCTTGGGTCTATCTGTAAGCGTAAACGAGAAAGAAAATTATTTCTCATGTCAAGAAGAGCTTAAAGTGCCATAACATAATTGCAGTAATTACATTGTTTTTATTCAATGCGACTTTTGCGCAACTTAAGTTTTTATTTACCGATCGGAGGCTGCTATTAAATACGCCCTTTTCACTCTAACTTCAACATAACATCGATTTTATTGTCATAAGATTATTAAAAAAAACGCAAAGGTACCTTTATTTTAAAACGTATGGCCATTGACTTCGTACGATACAATAGTATGTAGTTCAAGGTCGTATAAACAAATGATGCTTGGCTTGCTTCTGGGATTCTATTGAATACGTGTACAGTATGGTGTAAGAGAAATGACACCACGCTTCAATTTCAAAATATTAAATAATTCGTTTTCATCGTTGCTTTCAGTTATTTTCAACCCTAAATTTTTGATGTGGTTTTTTGGTTATTTAAGAAGCAATATGGATGAGGTTTCTTGTACAGTTTGACCAAATAAGGTTTTTTAGAAATAATTTTTTTTTCTCGTTTACGCCTACAGATAGACTCAAGGTGTATTATATGTTTTTGTTTCTAAATCGTTGTAGCTATCATACCTTAAAAGCATGCTTTGTATATCGCGGACACCCTGTATAAATTCATCCACTCTTTCTATATTAGGAAGGGGCTTGTGTAACCACTCTTGTACATGGATATAATGATTCAATGCCAGTGCATAATAAAGAAATTCTCTTCAATAATTAATTTTAATAGTTTAATTTGCTTCAACTAGCGATAAAATGGAGCGAGCAAGTGAGATTAGGATATTAAGGTTGTTGGGTACAAAAAAAAACTTTTTTATTACTGATTTTTTCATGTGCAATAGAAAGTAAACATACTTCTAGTATGTTACAAGGAATAAAATAAAAGGGTAAAACGAAAAATAATGACTATAGTATGACTTACGACTTAAAAAGTCAACATTTTATTACAATTCCAGAGCCATTGACTAGTCCGATGGAAGTGAGGTTTTAAATATTCATGTATAAGATATACGTCTATTGCATTACATTGCTATTTAATCAAAAAAGAAATTATTTATGGAAAACAGAAGTTATGTTAACGTCTGTGCGGCTTTCAAAATGTTTTATTTCCATAAATAAAGACACTGTTTCCTATAAAATTCTCTTAGTAGCATACCCATTGCTTGAATATCCCATCTTACCCCATTTTCTTTTTTAGTGTTTTTTGTCAATAAATGCTGTTATACAGATATGTATAGTTGTATGTATTCTAGTTCTCCTAAGGAATTGGGATGTTCTATTGTTCGTTGGTAAGATGTGTTTTCATTAACAATGGGTGGAATTATACCAAATTTCCTATAGTGTATGAGAAATCAGTCGAATTTTAACAATGGTTGTAGATGTCAATGTTATTAGTAATATAATAAAATTATTACATAATTGTATATTAATTGCAAATTTGCTAAATCATACCTTTAATCTAGACATGCAACGAATATTCGGCTACTATTCGCCATTCGGCCTATTCGGCCCCTTTTATCCTATTCGACCGAATACCGAATATCAAGGTACTATTCGGCCGAATACTTTTAAGTAAGATGTTTTGTTGTAGTCAGGTAATAGATAGAATAAAAATATATTTATTTTATAATAATTTTATTTTCCTGATATTTTTTCCATTTCTAGGTCAACTACAAACTCTAATTCGAATAAAGATCAAATTTATTCGAATTAGAATGTTGTAATTGATCAAGAAGTGGAAAAAATATCAGGAAAATAAGATAAGTACAAGAAGGTCATAAAAATACATATACTAATTTTATAATATCTTTTTCTGGTAATCATTAAAGTAGTATAAGTACATAAACAACTTCCGTATTATAAAAATTTACATAAAACGATCAAATAAATGTCTATGCACTTGAATTATGTAATGAAAATTTAGAAGTGGAAAATTATGGTTCAGAAGGACTAATTTCTCTACATTTTCAGGTAGTACTTTACTCCTTTTTTTCGCGTTTATGGGCCAGCCGAATACTTGTGCCTAATAGTCGGCTATTCGGCGATGAAGACGACTATTCGTTGCAAGTCTACTTTAAACCCATTTTCTCAGAATAAAGTACAGGTGAATAGTAATTTAAAGCAGCTTTTAAAATGGCTTCCATTTAATATGTACCTTTACGTTGATTTTGTTTCTATAATTAATGTGACAATAACATGTTTGTCAGTTTACTAGCGACCAAATATTCTTTGGCTAAATGCAGTGATTATCATACAGTTTATAATATCTGGAGTACCAGAATATCTTCTGTCGCCGTGATTTTTTGCTTGCCTGCTAAGAATCAACAAGACTAAAATATGTGTTTTGCTTTATTAAGTATTGCTTTCAAATATAGCATATCGATTACTTCACAGCTTGTTTATTAATGCCGGTGATCATTCTCGAATATGAATAATTGCTAGTGGTTTATGAGTAGTACAAACTATTCCAAGGCCTAACGTTTGTACCTACTTTAGTCCACAACGCTAGTATTTAAATTTCTCCGAAAAATTACCCTTAATATCCCCAATGTGGTAAAAGTTTTTGTATAAAGGGACAAGGAAAAATATTAGACTTTCGCTTATGTAATAAAATAAACTTGTAACGTTGCTCTCTATAAAAAAAAACAAAACAATCACGTAAATACCAAAGCCAGCAATATATTTTCCCGCTCAATTCCCTCAACAAAGAGGATGTAAATTTCCAGCTTTCCGTTAGCACCACACAAGTCTGCCGCAATAGAATTTTTATTTTTGTTTTCGTTATCTCGATAGTAACCATAAACTCGTTTGTGTGTAGAATCAGGCAGCATACGTGTAGCTAATACTTAATTACGGTTTCCACAATGGTTTTCGTAGGTCAGATGCTGTTCTTTTAGGACATAAACAAAAGTTGGTTTAGGGTTCGATGTTCGACCAGTCAACAATCCAGCTTTCCGAACCTTTTCCTCGAAATCGTGTGCGTGTTTATGGTTGAGCGTACGCGTGTATATACAAGTAGGTGTATATGTGCTAGGATATTTACAATCTAATTGGTTCGAGTGCGGATCTTACGATGACGCTTAGGGTACTTTATATCGTCAAGATGCCCTTATTGTGATGAAGGCAACGAACAGACTAAATCGTGGCTCGGTGGATATACTTGATGGACTGATACAAAATTTACTGCTTGCGTTATCTGTCGTAATCAGAGCATTAGATGTTTGTTTAGAAATGGCTGCTTATTTAAACTAGAATTATACGACTTTGAAAGATTTTGGTGGTATTTTAGCCATCTAATACTTATGCTATTAAGTTAACTCGATTGGTTACATACTGTATGGATATTTTCTGCTAATATTTTAACAGCTTAACTATTTTTCCATACGTTCGGTTGCGTTAAAAAATTGGTATTTCACCTAACATATGGAATACAATAAGTTTCAAAATGGTAGGTAAACAAATAAACAATAGCGTAACACATTTCGCTTATGGAAATAAGATTATAATGTGATTTCGTTATGTCGTTATCAAAGATGTACAGATTCCGGTTTTAAAAATATAATTGTGATTTATTTCAAATAATTTTTTCTTATTACTTTTCCTACTCTATCAAGTATTGCCATAAAATTTTTATCAAATTATTCCTTTTGCTTATTATAATTATTACCTATTACTTAATATTGCAAGGTATGTAATTATAATTGGCGAGTTCAATTTGGATGTTTCATTATATGGAAATATCGATTTATTTTTGCTAAGATACATGATTGTTTAAACTGCGTTAAATCATTTCTTTATTCGATAAAACAAATCAATGTATAAATTATATTAATTAACTAATACTAAATCAATGGATATATTTTGGTTCATGCAAGCAGGCAAGTATATTTTTTGTATTTATTTCTTTTTAACACATTTTCAAAATTAACACTGCCCAGTTTCCTATTTTTAGAATTGCAGACACATTGTCAAGGTGTTATTTTTTTCAATATATAGTAAATATTCATAGTGCGATACCCAAATGTTAGAAATTCACATAGGCACATTTATTATTTTATGCATCACTAACGCATACCAAAAGCTAAGTTTTAATGTGACGATCCTCTTTATATGAATAAAAGAAGGATGAAAATATGATCAGTTAACAAAGTCAATAATTACGCATGCTATTCTGCTAGACAATTCTGAGTTGTATGCTATCGCCGTCTAACGGCAAGCTCCCACCATTGCTCTTTAACTTTGTCTAACTAATAGAAAATGCTATTGCCACATCGATCTTTTCAGTTTAAGTCAATTTAAGGAAGGAGATGAATCGCTGGATATGCGTAATTCATTTCAAGCAAAGGCGGTGTTCACCGGTTCACTTCGTTCTGTTCTTAATAAGACGCGTTGGCTATTAGAGTTCTCTAGTTTTGTAAGGGTTAGTAAGTCTTGATTGCGGTCAGTAATTATTATTAAAATGGGGTATTATACGCCCGAGAAAAAGCTATTTATGGTAAAACACTATTATGGTCGCAATTTAGCAGATATTACATGCGATCTATTTCCAGTA
>SMLS01073835.1:0-52167 GCA_004785975.1 Popillia japonica
CTGGACTAGGGCACAGCAAACAGATGATGGAACGACTGTCAAAACATTTAACTGCTGATTTACTTGCATTAAACAGGATTCAACGGAGGGCAGTAACGTGTCTATTAACAGGACATGGTCATCTAAGAGTTCGCCTGCACAAGATAGAGATCTACAAAAATGAACTCTTATGTATACTGTGTAGTGAGGAGGAGGAAACGGGTTCTCATATTCTATTCGGATGCCCAGCACTAAGTCAACCAAGATTTGCTATGTAAGGCGCATTGAAATTTTCATCGATTTTCATCAATTAAGTGTTTGAAGCTTTAGTAAATTGATAGAAATATATGTAATTGTATATTTTACGATGTGTTGATGTTATTAAAGTTTTACAAATTTAATGAATGCCACAACCTGCTCACCCTATATAAATACATATACAGTATGTTTACGGCCAACCCATTCATCTAAGAAAGAGACAGGCAACGCTGGAAGGATCCACAGACTAGTGTTGTTCCCAGGATTTTAGAGTGTCTCGTTCCAGTAAGTCCTCTCCAGTGGGACCGGTGTCTGGCAGCAAATTCTGACGAAAGCTTTAACGCACCCATAGAAACTCCCACACATCGGTTCCGGACCTGTTAATGGTTATTCACTGGCTACTCTGACTAACTCGGCAGCACTTACTCTTTCCATTAATCTTAAAGTGGCCCGGCACCTCAGCGGAACATCTCAGCGTAATGTTGTGATGTTCCGCCGGTTTTTTCGGCTTCCTGTGGCAATTCAGTACCACTTCAGAATCAAATTTGGCAGCTTGTAGTGCCTTAAGGGCACCCTGGCTGTCCAATAATATTTTCACCGATTCATTGCCATGCAAAAAAGTTAAAATCCCTTCTGCGCACGTCTGAATGGCTATAATTTTGGCCTGGAGCACGGAAGGGGAGCATCCTAGGCCAATAAAGTCACCACCTGGTTCTCCGTCTTTCCAAATTCCAATGCCCGTGCCATTTAGCGTTTTGGAGGCATTGGATAAAGCTCTTGCTTGGGTTTGCGGATGTAGGTTATAGCAGTCTCCCTGCTAGAGATGTCTACTTTATAGTTTCCAGAGAAACTAAAGACGGGCGGGATCTGTCCGCCTTAACGGACAATAGTGCCTTGTTTTCGATGTAGGTGAAGATGCCAATATGGTCACCGTTCCTACCAGTGACACCTTTTGCATCCACTACATTTTAACCTGTAGGCCTTCAGGGTGGCCCTATGATCACAGCCCCAGGTTTAGCGCAGGGATACCAAGTATTGTCTGTGCCACCAGACTAGACAGGCGTAAGTTATAGAGAGTATTGTGATCTTTGTGTATAGCCAATGTACTATTTCAGGCCCACGTTTTACCGAACAGGGCTCTGCAGGCCCAGCAGGATCTCGTGTAACTTGTTCCAAGTGCGATTTGTACGTCAATTTGGCGTCCAAAGTTACACCTAGATATTTTGCCTCGCCGGATATTGGTATCCGGTCGGGGAGTTTGGGCAGTTCCCTTCTCCAGGTGAACGGGGCCATTGTCATTTTCTTGCACTTTCCTTTGACATCACCTCCCTACGAGTGTAAGCGCAAATGACATCTTTTCGAATACCACGCCATCAAACCTACCATGATGGTGATATCGTCGGCATAGCCTCGTGCGTGAAAATCCACTACCAGAAGATCGTGTAGCAGATCATTCACCAGTAAGCACCACAGCAAGGAGACAGCACTCCGCCCTTTGGGTAACCGGCTGCCACTGATGCTTTTACGGTGCAGAAGTTTGGCATAACCCGTTAGTAAACGAATTACTTATGTAACTTCTTAAGTACTCACTCGCTACGCTCGCTTGTATTCAAACAATTCATTTGTAAAATTTTACTTTACTATACTTTTGGCGGTAACCTATTAATAAATCGTTATAGAGCGTGCAATATCTTGTGATTACAGTTTCAGATGTAAATTTTTTCTTTTCTCTTAGTCTAATACTTCATCAGGTCTTTGACCTGGACTTTAGGTATAAACTCGGGGTCAGTTGACGTACTATTGTCTCTGTGGTTTTAATTTGGTAAGGAGCTGCTGCTGATATTAAAGGTAATACTAGTTGTAGAAGCCGTTGAACTGAACTTGGTAATAAAAGTTATCGTGTGTCAGATGGTAGATCAATTTACTTGTTATTTGAGTAACTGACATCTACACTTTGGTAAACTCGTAAACCTGTGCCTACCATCATGTAAAACCAATGGAGGTATGTATGCAAAAAAAAATCTGATAAATAAAAACGAACACTAAATTTAAATTTACCGTACCGAAACATAAGGAGAAATTTAAAAATGATTCGCAAAATTCTATGAAGTAAATTTTTACTATTCTATCTTTGATTCCACAACAGATTTTCGGTAGTCCAAAAGTAAATGCGACGTTCATTAAATTATGTATCTATTATTTGCGGGCTTAGTGTCGTCACACAAAATAACTATTTACTGAGATGTTCATTTTTGAACTTTTATGAACTCTTCATAGAATTTTAATCTTTGTAAAAAAATTAAACAATGATAGATTAATTATTAATACCACTGTTCCCAGCAAATTTAAGGCGCTGACTGTCCTGTGTATTTAGAATTATAGCAGTTAGATGCGCAGGAATGCAATTACAATAATTTCATTCACTTCAAAGGCAATTGGAGGTCTATTTTAGATTATTTTTAAAATCTAGATCGAAATGCAAAACTACTCGTGCGGGAATAATATTTTATCAGACATTTTTTAAATATTTTTCACTAGTTAGCTTTACATCAAAGAAGTATATTGAAAACACATGTCACAAATCTCCAGATCTCACGACGCTACAAATTTTGATTCATATTCGTGACACTATTAAGGTAAGGTTATTGTGATAAGGTCTGATTGTAAAGCAAACAATTTACGAACGTAGTATTAAATATTGGCGTGAACATTTTTTCTTTTGGAAGATGTAAATGTACGATAAAAACTATTTCGAAATTAGCAAATATTTGGCATTCAGAAAGATAGATTAAGTTTACATTATTTCTATACCAATAACTTAACTTTTTTAATAATAATTAAAAACTGTTAAACACTGGAAACTCTATGAAATCTTTAAACGATACACTCATTATGTCTTTTAAATTGTAGATAGACAATAAGAATTGTTCGTAGAACTCAAAGACAAGCTTTTCACCTTTTCTACCATTGTGAAGCATTTACAAGAAGGGTTAGTTAATTGGCAATATAGTTACATACAACCCGCTAAGATTCCATTACAGGCTCGCCTTTACGCACTTGATTGTAACTCATACCCGATCCTACAATTCTGACCATTCAACCGTGAAGCTGCTGAAACTCCCAATATAATAGAAACCGCTGACTGATCTGTTAGAGGAGATTTAATATAGAAATCAACATTATTGAGGGTGAAATTGTCTTTAAAAAATCTAGTAATCAAACTAAGCAACTTCACTAACACTCAAAAATCAATAAATTCGTTAAAGTACAGGTATCAACCTGTATAGTGCAATCGTGGCTGGTAGAAATAACTTACACCAAAAACATGGTTCTAAATATTGGGTTTTTTGTATTTGTATTGTGGCTAGCACATAATTTAGCCACGCGTAGGCTACTAGACAGTAAATTTAATAAATTTCCAATTCCTTATTTCTACATAATTCAGTTAACAGTAAGCTTTTCTGCTGCAATTTTAAAAATAAATCATGAATTTATTTTTATTATTTGCATCGTGTAATCCAGCTTTATGACTTAATATATGAAAATTAATAACGAAATCATATGTAAATTTTCTCTTTATAAGTTTCATTTTTACACCTAGTGGCATTGTGGGTAATTGTCGCCTTATTTAGTGTACAATATCAAAATCAATCCACATGCAATTTCTGGTTATAAAATGTCTCGCTTTACAAGTTTAAGACTGACTTAGTTATCACAGTCATATGTAGGAAAAACTTTGTGAGTGATAAAATTTTGCTTAGATTACCACCTTACCATTGTGAATTGAATCCTATTAAATAAGTTTGGGCACAAATAAAAAATGAAGTAGCTGCAAAAAATAAAAGCTTCAAAGTAGCTGAAGTGAAACAACGTTTGTTAACCGCAATAATTACAAATGTAACCTCAGAAACGTAGACAGAATGTGTAAACATGTAATTAAAGAAGAAAGCAAAATGTGCAAGTTAGACAGTTAATGTGGTGGACCCATTTATTATTTCGGTTGGAAATGATGCCATCAGCGACAATGATTTTAGTATGAACAGTGATAGTGATCCTGTTGAAGAACTGTAGAATTATGTAATGTGTTTGAAATATAATATTCTTGAAAAATTAAGTTACACCAGTTTTTGTCGATATGTAGTTTAGTGAACCAGCTAATGCTTCTGCCTATTGTAATTTATATTAGTATGTAACATCAATTTTAAATTTCTATTAATATATTTGTACCTACTACAAGTATAATGGAAATAATAAAATACATATTAAAATTATTGTGCACTTATTTTTTTATAAATGTGTAAAATAAATATCCAAGTGTAAATAACAAGTACTATATATAATTCCAATCATTTAAATTTACCTTTTCCTTATCTTCATAGTACCCTGTTTAATATCATTTAGAATAATTTATGACTCAATGGATGTGTTTAGAACTCACACATTATTGCTGTCATATACAACAAATGTAAAACACTTTACCGCACCCACACATACTTCGATATCTATGCAAGTTGAAATTGCTTGTCAATACTTTAGTCATGCTGTAGATTTTACGCATTAAGTAACGAAATGGCCCTCCAATCAATATATTATTTTCTCACAAGAAATTGAGTTTTATTTTTTAAATATTGAATTGTATACAGTAAAACCTGTGTTAACGACCACCTGTATATATCAGCCACCTGTGATAACGGCCAGGTTTAACATTACAAAAATCTACAATACGAGTATTTCCATATATACAAACCTTGCAATAACGGCCGCCTTTACAAAGCGGCCACGGCCAAACGATCCCAATATATTATGACGTAAAAGCAATAAAATTTACCTCCCAATAACAGTCGTCGTCCGTATCCTAAATTTTAAAACTCACGTATTTGTTGTTCAGTCTAAAGAAGGTGACAGGGTTTATTGTTAGTTATAATGAAACACGATAGAATTATTTTACAACAGCAGCTGATTGTAGCAGTTTTCGGAAACGCCTGATCATTCGATCAGTTTAAGTTTATCGTTGTGTTCTTGAAGTGTTTGAATATGTCACTAAAAAGAAAACGTTCGTCACTGAAAGACAAAATTGATATTATCGAGGAGATTGACGAGTATAATTTAAGTTCGCGGAAGTTAGCCGAAAAATTCAGATTTGGAAAAGCTCAAATTAACAATATCATTCGTCAAATTGATTGTTTTGCCTCCAAACACTACGTCGTATTGTCAGCCGTTAGATCAAGGCCTAATTCACAATTTTGAGATGATATACCGCAGTTTTTTTGATCAAAAGACCATTAACGTTCGTTGAGAGTGATTATATGAGTTAATATTCGGAAAGAGCATAAATCTAACAAGTGCGCTAATATGGATTGCAGCCGCATGGAAACAGGTATCTCGATCTACCATTACAAACTGTTTTTCCAAAGCTAGATTCGCAGAAGTAGTTCAATCTACTGAAGATTTTTGCGAGGAGGACGAAATACCCATTGCTAGGCTATTTCCAAAAATCGGCAGTGCAATGGCAAGTTTACATGATTTTGCTTCCATTGACAATGATGAACCTACAGAGAATCCTAATTTTAGTACAGCAAAAATTGTTGAAGAACTATACGATAATGATGATGATTCCGATAACAACGAGATAGAAGAGTTTGAAGATCCAAAATTAACTTTGTCAAATATGGGTGAAGTGTGCGAAACATTAACAGAAATATAGAGTTACTTCCTGTGTAACAATAATGGTGACATGGTATAGACATTTCAAAAATTTTACGCAAATGCGAAAGAAAAATTTATAAATCTAAGTTAAAAAATTTAAAACAAACAAAAATTGAAGCATTTTTTGTCAAAAAATAAAAGCAATCTACATAAACGTATACTTATATATATACAGGGTGTCCGCGATATACAAAGCATGCTTTTAAGAGATGATAGCTACAACGATTTAGAAACAAAAACATATAATACACCTGGGGTCTATCTATAAGCGTAAACGAGAAAAAAAAATATTTCTAAAAAACTTTATTTGGTCAAACTGTACAAGAAAACTCATCCATATTGCTTCTTAAATAACCAAAAAACCATATCAAAAATTTAGGGTTGAAAATAACTGAAAACAACAATGAAAACGAATTATTTCATACTTTGAAATTGAAGCGTGGTGTCATTTCTCTTCCAGCATACTGTACACGTATGCAGTTAGAAGCGCAGATGCAAGCCAAGCATCATCTGTTTATACGACCTTGAACTTGTATCGTACGAAGTCAATGGCCATACGTTTTAAAATAAAGGTAGCTTTGCGTTTTTTTTTAATAATGTTATGACAATAAAATCGATGTTATGTTGAAGTTAGAGTGAAAAGGCGTATTTAATAGCAGCCTCCGATCGGTAAATGAAAATTTAAGTTAAGGGAAAGTCGCATTGAACGAAAAAAATGTAATTACTGCAATTATGTTATGGCGCTTTAAGCTCTTACGTAAAGGCTACTACAAAATTGAGTTCTTTTCTTTTATTTGTGATAAATTGGTGGTCCTAAAAAGGACTTTTTTGAGAGACAGGAGAAAATGTATTACAGGAAAGGCTCGATGTGTTGCCCATTTTCAAGAACACACGCCTGTAATCGTCGGGTAAATCTTGCACTGATCAGCTACCGGTGTACAGTATGCGTCGAAGTTTGCGACATGAGAAATATTTTTTTTCTCGTTTACGCTTACAGATAGACCAAAGGTGTATTATATGTTTTTGTTTCTAAATCGTTGTAGCTATCATCCCATGCTTTGTATATCGCGGACATCCTTTATATTACCAATGAACGCAAAACAAAATGTAATGTGTAAGTTTAAATACAATCATTTAAAACAATGTCCAAATGAGTTTTATTTCTAAAAGAAAAATAATAGCTATCATGTGAAAATATTTGCTTAGAATTTGGCGTGAGTAATATCCATCACCTGTCTTTTGCGGCCACTTTTGAATCAACAATTTTGATTTTTTTTAGTGACCACTAGTCACAGGTTTTACTGTATTATACTACTTATATAACATATGCAAAGCAAAATACATATATATCTACAAATTGTATTATTATTATATGTAACTATGTATGTCCATACATAAATATTGAGCCAAATGATGATCTTACTGATAATGTGGAGACACCTAGCAAACTAGAAATGCCTATTACATCAATAAATTTCCACGTGTGATGCCATAAACGTGTATGTAAAAGGAACTAGTAGGATAAAGAAATACCAAAATGTAGTTCTTAATCGTCTCGTATTTTGACATAGTTGCTGGTAGAAATATAATAAATCGAATCAGTGTAGGATTACGTAGGATACGTAGGATTATTGTATTTCATCACAGTTAAAAGTAAAAGAGTTGGTTGCAAAGTTAAAGGTTATCTAGTAGATTATTTCTATGAGCGGTAAGTATAAAATTATTTTAAATTGTAATAAATCTTCAACGAAAGTCTAACAAGATAACTTGATGTATTATATAGAGCCATAACTCTCCACCTTCGATTATAAAATAGCTTTGATACGTGTATATAAAAGCGTGTAGGATCAAAAACACGCTACTGAAAGAGCTTATTTTAAAATTCAGCCTATAGTAGCTACTTTCAAAGTAAAAACTGCAAAGGTTTCTTATACAGATCCTGGATGCCTGCTAAAGGCAAATGTCTGCCATAGACATCTAATTTATCATAAATTGAACTATATAATTTGTTATAAACTTCAGACAATCCTTTTCTTATTTTACTTTTCCCTGCGCTTCTTTAATATTAGCAATTTAATGTACATACCTATCTACTATAATTGTCGCAGCATTGTTAGCGTTGCTGAATTAAATGCTACTCCTATATTATAAGTAAGATTGAAAATATATGTAGATGTTTGCCTTAAAATTGAGAAGTTACATTGAGATTTGATTTTCAGTAGATACGTAAAAGTATGTAACCAATTTCTACAGTAAGCAGAATACAATGTTTCAATGAAAATTCGAATCATTTTGGAATATTTGCCGCATTTGTACTTATTGAGACAAAAATCACATACTTAACTGATATAATTAATATATGTATTTAGATTTTCCATAGAGGTTTAATAGCAAACTGTTATACTAATTCCGAGAGAAGAAAGATTACTTCCTAATTTAAACATGTTTTGACAGTAATACTTCCACAACAGTTGTTTGCTTCATTAAAGTCTTTCGAATATTGCTTCTTAAAAAGCTTGCTTTCACTGATCATGCTATCAGGTTCTCCAAAACGTTTCTGTAAACTTTTTAAAGTCTTTAGAATTAAAATGGTTAAAAATGTATTTAATACTGAAAAATATCTACTGGAAAGACGTTCGATAGCCAAAACTAGACCGATTGCGAACTTAAGACTGACCAATAAATCTGTCTCCATTTATTATTAGAACTACCTCAAATACCTAGTGGAACGCGAAAGAAGCTGTATTAATTGTAACATTCAAGAAGATGAAACCTTATGTAATTTTTTGTTCTGCAACCCGTTATATCGTCAACTTACAAATTTTTATTTGATATTAATATTTGTCAACACCTTCTGGGAAAGTGGAAAATTAAGAGATAACTTGTTGAGTAATGTGAATATATAGGGTATGTATAAAGTATTGCACCAAATGGGATTCCGTAAAAACGGTTTGACATTTGAATTTGAGATTTGGTAAGATTAAATCGTAGATAAATACCCACGTGTTGATGTGTGTTTCATTTGTTTTAAGAGACTAGTGTTTGTCTGAGACAGCCACCTTGATTTTTTTAAATAGCCACCTACATATGTTGAATTTAGTGTCATTTGGCAGATAATTTAGTTAGAAGCACATTACGACATATTAGGTAGAATTTGGTTTTGTAGTAGTTCTAGGTATCTGACGTTAACGTACAGCGTATAAAAAATGGTCCAATGACATTTCCGTCCAATATTCCACAGTAAACATTAATTTTTTCTGGATACTGCGTGAGTTTCTAAGTTGACATGCGGATTGTTAGAGTGCTTGTATTTGCAGTTTTGTCTGTTTACAAAACCATTTAACATAAACGTGGCTTCGTCTGAAAAAATAATATTTCTCACAAAAATCTTCTACGAGGAGTTCATGAAGTAGACTTAGTTTGTACGTTGTGTGTAGTTTGTGACCTGCTGCAAGTTGCCTGATCGATGTTTGTAATGTTTCACTAACATCCAGCAAAACTTGTAATGAAACATACATAATCAGTTGTAGCTGTTTTTGGTCTTGAATTGAACGCGATACTGCAGATCTGCTGATTGGAGATCTGTTTGAATGACTCTTGTTAAATACATGACAAGCTTCAGAGTGGGTCCTTTACGATCACCGAATCAATGCGTTCAATCTCGGGCAAATTCATTTCTCTTAGCACTCTTGATTTATAAAAGAAAGTATTACCAACGTATAAATATTGACAGATTATATAAATACACTTGATTCCATAAAAACCAAGTAGGTAAATCGATTTTTTGTATGTACGTGTTTGTTTTATTTTTTGATTTTACTTGTTATGTTTGGAATAAATAAACTTATACCGTATGGTGTTTCTAAATAAATTATCTGTCAAATGACACTAAATTCAACATAGATTGCAATTTTAAAAAAATCAAGATTGCTGTCTCAGACAAACACCAGTCTCATAAAACAAATGAAACATGCGTCAAAACGTACCTTTCGATTTTGTTTTTTTATTTTCATGTCAAACTGATACAGCCATTTTGTCATAAGATCTGATGTCATCCAAGCCTTTTTGTTATGTACCCACTCTAAAGGTAATTTGTCGATATGATTTTCCTTAAAACACCGAGAATTTTTACTTTTTCCAATAACTGACGAGCTTTCTTTGTCGCCTTCCATATTTGCGCAGAATAAAATAGTTAACCGTTGTTTTGCTAATTTTTTGCCATTGTATTTATCGTATTTTAATGCAAAGTTTTATTTGGCATGACGCGATAATACAGACCTGTTTCGTAAACATTAAATATGTATATCCTTCGGGGAATAATCCTTTAAAATGAATGGCAATTTAGATTTCCATGCATCTACATCTTCCAAATTTACATCAGCGGACTCACCACAAATTGATTTAAAAGTGATATTGTGCCTTCGACAGAAACATTCCAACCAACCATTTGAAGCAGCAAAATTCTCGATGTTTAAATTTCTTGCTGTCTCTAGCGCCTTTTATTTAATCAATGACCCAGATATGGGATTGTTTTTATTTCTAGCCATGCAAAACCACTTATACACAACTTGATCCACTGCTACTCCACTCTTTTTACGGAATTTTCTGATTCAAATTAATACCTTCTTCATACATCCTAATTAATATCACTTTTATTTCTTAGGATATCGTCAATTCGAGTTTTTCCAACTTAATTTATACTTTTTACTCTCCTCGATAATATCAATTTTATCTTTCAGTGACCAACGGTTTCTTTTTAGTGACATTTTCAAACACTTCACGAACACAACGATAAACTCTTAAACTGATCGAATGAACAGGCGTTTTCGGAAACTGCTACAATCGACTGCTGTTGTAAAATAATTCTATCGTGTTGCATTATAAGTAACAATAAACCGTTACAAATAAATTCTGTCACCTTCTTTAGACCGAACAAATACGTGAGTTTTAAAATTTTCGATACGGACGACGACCGTTATGGAGAGGTAAATTTTATTGCTTTTATGCCATAAAATATTGGGATCGTCTGGCCGTGGCCGCTTTGTAAAGGCGGCCGTTATTGCAAGATTTGTACATATGGAAATACTCGTATTGTAAATTTTTGCAATGTTCAATCTGGCCGTTATCACAGGTGGCCGTTTTATACAGGTGGCCGTTAACACAGGTTTTACTGTAGCTACAAATATTAAATTACGGAAAAATTCCAGGAAGTAATGTAGAAAGAAGAAAACATTTCAGCGATTCGCAGAGTATATATCACCTAAAATTATCCGCAATTCCAAAGACAATTAATTAACATTACTTACAAATTAAATTTTTCTAGATATTAAACCGCTGCTTGTCAGGATTTCGGTGAAAGCCTTGCAACGTCTGTGTGTCGTAGCGAGGGCTCCCGTAGCAGAAACGGTAGCGGAGACAATTCGGATAGCAATATCCGGTTAGCGCTGCCATTTAATCAGCCCGCTCGGAGATATATTGATCCGACTCGCATTTCATTACGCGTTCACTTACACATCGTATACAGGGCCGATGCCACCGTTACTGTACACTACCGCCTTGCTACGTTTTTATTGTCGTATGTATGTCCCGACTACACACACACACACACACACACACACGTGCTTACAACTTCACATACGCCTTAAACACTCTTACCCGACAAATTTAAAAGATCCCCAATGTCGATATAAAGCAATAAGTAATAAATTTAGTTTGGAAGGATAACTTCCTGTTTGATACAAACCAAGCAATTTATAATTAATTTACTTTAGAATATTATACATATCATCTAAAAATAACTTAATATTACAAGTTTATACATAATTTTGGTTTTTGTGAAATGTGATAGAATATATGATTAGATTTCGCTAGCACAATTATTATTGTTTTTCACCAAAAATCAAAATCTCGACCGAGACTCAAATCGTGACAATTTCTAAAGTTAGAAACTTGATAAAACAGAATATTGAACCGTTATAGATTAGATAACGATATATAATACGTATACGTAGTATCGAGTTAACTTGGTCAAAATGACTAAAGTTGTTTATTATAGTAATATATCAGCGAAGCTTCTCCGAGCTTATACTTACAAAAATGTGATAACGGAAATTGTTTACTTTTATTCCATTAAATAATGTATGTATAGATACATTGAATATAACACAGTGGTTTCTTAGTTCATTTGTAAGGAAAATACAAGAGAAATTTCGAACAATTTTCAACGTAGAATCACTGCCAACGTACCGGAGCAAAATGTAATAAACAACAAAACTAATTTTATGAACAATTAGAGATTTGTTGACCTAATAATAATAATCTTTCTTTTAGTCTTTCATGAAGTTATCTATAAAAGTTGATAAACAAACCATTTACCTGAAATGGCGATTAGGTACAGTAGCAACCCTGTACTTGCATTTCGTCGTCAAATCGTCATACCGCAAATAACGCATATAATAACTATTGGTTGATCAGCGAGTCCGCTTACAGTAGTAGAATTAATGTGATTTGTTTACCTTGTGATTATTATTCTCGATATTTCATTTTATTATCTTTAGTATAATTTTATTCTTATAATATTTTATGAATCAGTTTTCAGAAAAACTTTTTCAAACCTCGGTTTTATAAACACATAAGTAAGTACACAAAATAGTGTTGAAATGTGTTTAAAAAACTTGTTTTGTTTTAAAACCTGTCAATTGTGGCCTAACAGTGTGAAAGTAAAAAAATTTTTTTAATTACACATATAAGCTCTATTTGTAAAAGATCTTTTACTTCTTTCCGAATCAGAAAAAGCAGGAGATTACTATGCAAACATGAGTGCAGAACAATGTGCCTGCAACATACCCTTTTCAATGTAAAAGTAAACGCAGTTATGGTTCTCGACAATGCATCTTACCACAGTCAAAGATTATATGTATAAACAAGCTGCAGCAAACAATCGCAAGGCCGAAATTCCGCAGTGGATGGGGAACCATAATATCGAATACGAAGAGCACATCGTAAAAGCAGAATTATTAAACTTAGTTAAAGAAAACAAGCAACCCCACAAAGTATGCTGTTGAGGAAATCATAGAGAAAACCCACAGAAAAGTATTTAGACATAGTCCACAGCGAATTGAATACAATTAAGTAATTTGGGCCCAAGTAGAAGGATATGTAACATAGGCACAAAACAACATTTAAAATAGCAGATGTGAAGATGACTAATGGAACTGTAAGATACTGATGCTTTGTTTGATATACTCTTTTTATAGCAAACTGTGTATTTTGATATTTGTATAGCTTTTGATAAAATTGTAGTATGTAATAATGTGATACACAATGAAAAACAAATCACATTACTGTGTCATGCTTCGTTGTATGTTAGCCTTTGTGCTTATTTTATTAAGAATAATTAAGCCACTATGCTTCATTCCTTTATCTAGTGAATTATATGTATATGGACTCGCACCAGTATCCTACTTCGTTCATCAATATAATATTTTTGTTATATGTAATAACAGTAAGAAGTATTTGTAATAATACCTTTTTTTTACTAATTACAACAGTATTGATTAAGCTAACCAGCAATTTGTGCAAGCATGCATATTATATATACATATGTTAAGTAAGTAGGAGTATAATTTATATGTGATAATTATCTCCATAAATGAATAACCTTTTGGACATCAAAAATAGTAAATTGCTAAATCGATTTCTATTAAGATAGGACGGTCTTTTAACATCCCTTGTAAAGTATTAAATTAATCAAGTTATAATTACCTACATATTTATCGTATCAGAAAATAGTTTTGAAAAAATTCCTATAGATATATTAAACGTTAGGTTTTCACAAGAAGTGTCAAAAAATAACTGCTTTGCACATTGTGAGTCGGGCTCTTTCAATGTTGATGTCAATACCGCATTGTCAAGCGTTACTACTGCATTTCTTCGGTGATTTAGATATAGAAGAAATTAATTAGAATCAATGCAATAATGCACTTGCATGTGTTATCAGATGCAGCAGACGTCAAACACAAAAGAATTTCTCTCCTAGCTAAGCACATGTAGTTTTGTTTCTTCGTCCTCTTTTAGCCTTGCTTTCTAGATGAGAACCAAACATGACGACCACTTTTGTGCTAAATAGTTCTTGATACATTGTTAACATTCTACATTTTAATATCCACCAACTACATACTATACAATGAGATTAATATGTCAAGTCAGTATCGTATCAAGAAGATCCACAACTCTCAGTAAATACTCACTACTTTTGGTAAGGACCGTAACGCTGGTTCCATGTTTGTTTCACTTTACTTACAGAAGTACATACCTATTTTATATTTATAAGCAAACATTATATTAGTCACATTATTGCCATATTATAAAACAACTACCGCCAAAAGTACAATTCCTTCTTGTCATAGCTCTACGACTTCCTTGTTGCAACTGAAATTTCTTAGTCCCTTGCCTCTCTTTATTCTTAACAGTTCCGGAAGAGAGGACTTATTTTGCGAGAAAAATTTGTAAGCACCACTATCGAATCAATTATCAAAAATAGTTTATTACTCATACGTTTTACTTCGACTTATTTAGACATACCCGGCCACCAATATCAGGTAAAAAATCTTACGCACCAATCTTACTCAAAAACTGATATTGTTTAAACACAGTAGAAGCACCAAAAGATAATAAAAAAAAATTAACAAAAATATTTACCCCATGGCGTCGCTACCAAATTTTGGTAGTGTAAACATAACCGGTAACAAATCAATCGTAAACCTATATTTTGGCGGGCCATTTTCAATTTTACGCCTCTTACTGAAAAGCAGAGTATAGTATAATATGTATAACACTGTCAAAATATTTACTACTTTATAGCTCAAGTAGTCACTTTTAATGAATGACATACTTAAAAATACTATGAATATATCACATGCTATTTGATGAACTCTTCGATCTTGTTTTTTCTTTAATATAACTACTACTCCCATGCAGGTTAATATTTTAGTTGATAGGTATATTAATTATGGAGTTAAGTGTACTCAGCTGTAAACTACATAAGTTCAATTTTGAACAGAAAGTCGTACTTGCATACATAAGAAATTATAGAAACGTGTCACATTAAAAATGGAGGCTTCAGTAATCTTAAAACATTAACATTTATAGTACATAATTTAATTCACAACTAAGTCTTTTCAAGTTAGAAAGTCTTGGTATGATGGCTAGATGGTTTTGATGTACGCTCGGAGAAAAAGTAATCGAAACGGCTAAGCGTGGCAGCAATTCAACCGAATATTGCTGCCATCACACTTAGCCGTCCCGACCACTTTTTATCCGAGCGTACAGTGCTGTGAATTCCACTAAGTATATAACATCAGTTAAAACAACGAAAGCTTCGGATAAAGCGAAAAGTTGATGTAAGTTTTGTCGTATATTAATTTCAGTGAATTTTATACATAATGAAACTACAATAATGACATTAATTTTGCACCTATATTTAGCATAAGAACTTAAAGCAATATACTTACTGGAAAGTTTTATATATCTAATAACAGGCCTCATAATTACACAACCGAAACTAAGGATGTTATGTATGTATGTGTGTACGTATGGTTGCAGGTTCACGCCCTAGCTGAGTCAGGTAATTTTTAAATCGGATAAAAATTTAGAAACATGCCTTCTCGGATAAGGAAGTAAAACCGTAGGTTCTGTATCAATACAATGTTTGGCACATAGAATATCACTGATGGAAGTTGGAATATCTTCAGTTAAGCAAATCTGTAGTTGAGTACACAATAGGCCTTTTAGGCTGCAGTGTCTAAAAAAAGTATGTTTTCCAATATATTCCATCCAATATTATTAAGTAAACATCTAACTGAAAATAATAATGTTTACCACAAATACGATGTCCACTAATGCTACTCCAAACCGATGATTCATTTTTTAAAGGGGTTACAAATTTTTCTTTACTCAAAATTGTTTTAAATAATGATCATCGACCAAATAAAGACTGTCGTCTTTCCATACATAGCCGTTTAACTGACGCCATCGCTAGTTTTTTATGACAAATAATTGGATAACAGGAGTGAATAAAACACCTGTTTATTATGTTCGTATGAAGAATAGTATTGTATATACATAGTTCGTCCGGAAATAGCTTCCCGAACTACTGCTAAATAATGAATTCCCGAAATCTCTATAAGCGCAGCATTCTTTATACTGCAAGTATGTGCACAATATTTAATAATTCTCTGATTATTAAAAACAGCCTTATTGCTTTAGAGTTGCGCTACTGTTGAAGATTTCGTTTTCGTTCATATTAATGAAAATTTATTCCCACCCCAGCGATCAACTTTTCACTGCGTGTAATACCTCCATCACAACCTTTTAAGTAATATTTTACACTTTCTTGAGTATTGACTACAGGTTCTGAAAGTTAAATTTCTCCCGTCTGCAAGTAGTGACGGGAAAGCCCTACCAAACGTAGGAAACGCATAAATTTATTTATATACAGTGCACATTCCGTATATTCTCGGCTTTGTCTTACATCGACGTTCAGCAACACTCTTGAATATAAAATGTATAAAAGGACATCTATAACCCAAATTCCATTGTGACTTTGCATTCCGAAATACTCCGTCCCCGCCATGATTTACCGTGGCCTTTTTCTTTTTCCTCCCTTTTTCGAGACTGCTTCGTTTCGTTCTACACTAGTCGAATTTTACTTCTACGTGTTCACTTTTCGCTTTTCTAGTCACCCCGTCCAACACGCATTAACATATAAACATTGGTAAAACTTAAAATGAATTATTTATCTGTGCACTTGCGCTTTTTAGAACAAAATTCAATTTTCTCCTTGTAGCGATATTGATAACTAATGCATTTTTACAAAACTACAATCAAGTTTTAGAGACGGAATACTACAGACCGTGTCTTGAAAACGAATCTCAAGTTCGGATATAAAGTTATAATTATGATTACCTGCAAGATAGGCTGATTACTCCGGATAGGAAACTTCAAAATATTATTTTCTGCAAGCGATTAGTAATAATGGAAAGTGAGAATTTTAACATACTATGTTCGTGTTTGTTGGCTTAATAAATCGTTTAACTTTATGGGGTTTCTACATAAATGTTTTAGTTCACATATAAAGAAGACTTGTTGTCTTCATGCATATCGCAATTGATCCAAACAAATGATGATATTAATCAGTAACAAGAAATACTTACATGGGAGAAAGAAACAAAACAGTGAAATAGATATGCAGTCTTATAATTAAACGGCAACAGCGACACCTATTTTCCTAAATAATTCTTTACAAAACCGTTTAATATCTTCAACATAAATATACTTCACACAGCCTTTTGTAAAGTGTGTTATCAAGAACCACAGAAACATGTTTAACGTGCAATAAAAGCAATATTACCACCGCTGGTAAAATAAAGCGGAAAATATTCGATAGCGCAGCCTCTTTAAATAATACATTGTCTCAAGATTGAGACAAATGGAGTATAGAAAGATTAAACTTGCTGGGGAGCTAGAGAAACAAAGAGAGACGATTGAATTAAAAATAGGTGAGACGGAGTAAGTAGGTAGCTGAAGTCGGGCGGGACGAAGGGCATCGGTGACAAATAAGGGGACAAGGCTCATGAATTACAAAGGAGTTGCTTGGAAATAATGCAATTTCCACTTTAAATATTGGGCGTTCTGCGGTTAACTTACTGCGTTTCCTTATTGAATGAATGGATCAGGGGTGATTATCTTCGTTTAATCTAAGTAATGTGCGAATAAATACAAAATATTTGCAAAATTTAATTAAATTCGAAATTGCTTATAATTTTGGTGACCGCATTGGTAAACTATACCAAAACAAGAATCCTTAAGAAAAAAAATGTTTAAAAAATAGGGAGTATAACAATAATGATAACTGCGTCGTAAAGACGATAAAAAGCAGCATCACCACTATTACGACTAAAACATGTATTGGTAATTCAAATTATTAAAAATTTGTATTCGTGGAAATAATTAAATAGAATCTTCGACTTTTAGGTGTTTTCTTCCAATGCTGGTCCAAATTTCGCAATTTTATTATCATACGAGGGTGTATCAGTACGAGACTAGTGCTATAGTATAAAAAATGAAACATTTATTTAAAAAACTTCAACAACTATCCTTCAAACTACTGCCCATTCTGTTCAATGCACTTATCCCATGGCTTTATCCACTTGTCTATTTAGTATGCCCATCACAGCGTTGTTGACTTCTAAATACGACTAAATCTTCGTCCTCTCAAGTCCTTTTTGACTTCAGAAAATAGATGTCATATGGAACAAGGTAGAGAGAGGTAGGAGGGGTGAACCATAATTTCTACCCGTAATTCTCCAATTGTTCATTGACAAATTGCTGAGCCGGAGCATTATTGTGATGCAAAACCCAACCAAAGTATTGATAAAATGGCCGTCTTAGCAAATCAGGCCACCACAACATCGTTTGTAGGACCGTAACCGTTTTGCGGAATAGGGATAAGCGCCTATAAAGGAGAACTTGAGGAAATGTAGTAGAAAAGTCAGAGCAACCCTCTGAAAACGTCTTTCTGGTTTGAGACATTCCAAGGTATTCCTTGGAAGGTATTCAATAAGCCTTTAGACTGTTGATAAATACCAACAACTTATAGCTCATATAGACTGTCACAATAGAGCATTGGCTCACAGTGCAGCATCACCCTCAACTCAAATTCTAGTTCAACTGAATGTTCTCTAGGTAGAATGTGATCGTAAATAACGCCAGATTTATTTAAAAAAATCAGGTGCATCACTTAACCAGCGCTTTTAACAGTTTTGACTTTCTGTGGTCTTGGGCTGCCTTTATGCTTCTATTGCATACTTTAAAATTCAATTTAGGAGCGTAATGATAAAAGCAACTTTCGTCACATTATAACGAACTCTGACGTTCGTGGCAAGAAAAACAATTTTTAAAAATTATTTGCTTTATTTACCAAGTTAATATTTATCTTTAAATTGTTTTCTTTCTTCGCATTACCATATGTATATGTATATAGTTTTGTCTCACCTGTATTCTCGAGTATTGATGTGCGGTGTATATTTTGACAATGTTTTTGCTAATGATGTCGTGCCACAAAAAGGTACTGGCCTGAGTATATAAAGACCACGTTTTGCTGTTAGAAAACCGCTTTTCCTTCTTTCCTTCCTGACTGTTGGAGCTGAGGAGTTGACCAGCAGGTGAAGTGCCGATTAAGTGGGCCTTCGCACATCCTGTCCGTTGGGGAGCGGAATAGTTGTCCCCCGGATATTCTGTGGAGGAGTCGAGAAGTTGGCCTTTTCAGAACTACCACCGTTCTGTCCGCAGAGGTGCCGAGAAGTTTGCCTCTGCGCTTTCTCCGGTGTCAAAATCTGTTGACCCTCACAAACACAGCGTTATCCCGTATACCACTATCGACACATGGCTGTCAATTTAATTATTGTTTTAGTAGGTTAGCTTTTACCTGCTTGAAGAAAGTTACCTGGATACCGGGCCAGTACCTTGCGTAAGCATTGATTGATATTCTATTTTTGTATATAAACTTGTCGCATTGCTATTCTTGTTAATGTGTAACTTTTGTCTCCAGTGTTTAGTTTTGTAAACCGCTTGCTTTATTTACTTCTGCATTTTGTGTCTAATTTTTGTGTCAGTTCGCGCAGTTTGTGGTCATCCAGAACGAGGTTCTTCTTCAACGGATTCACAATAATCTTTCAAACTTCTTATGCCACTCAAACACTCTACATCGTGATAAACTATTAACTGGATCATTATTAATCAAGTTCCAACATTTTAGTTTGCATATCTTGGCTCCATTTTCATTTTTTTGATGGGTACGTAAAACACTGACAATTGAATAGTTAATTTGTAATAAACGTCAACCTTAAATCAAAGCCTACTTAAGGGAAAATAGAGCAAGTTTCTACGTTCCCTATAATTTCTTTGCATTGGAGTTTCAACCATCGATACTAACTACTACTTACTTGCGTTGCAGTTGCTCTCATTTAATAATTTAACTTTTAAATTATTCTCGATTTCATTTTCTCGGACAGTATATCAAAGTATACTTCGCCGTTGTGTCATATTGTTATTTTGGTCTCTGGAAAGCAGAGCATTTATATATTGATTTATAACAGCTTATATTTAGGAATAAATCAAAGATTTAACTGCTCATTATGAAACAACTAAATTGTGTAGGCTGTGCGTACATTTTGAAATACATTATTGTGTAGCAGTAGCTGTACGTTTACATACATACGTATAATCTTTCAAATACACCTGCTAACTTTTAACAGGTGTTCTTTTAAATTGGTTCGATATAATCGTCAAGAAGAAGTTGATTTGGCAACACAGCTGTGTTGCCAAATCAACACTTACCTATATCATCAAGATCATTACATAATAAAATTAATATAAACAGTAAAATAAGAAAGGGTAATGGTAGAAGTTTTTACCTCCTTGCTATGAACTTCCTATGAAATAGAATCATGCGTCATACACGTCAGAATCAATAGAATAAGATCATAACATCATATCTATATGGACATTTCTTCAAAACTTTGAATTATAACGAATCATCTTTTAACTAATAGAAACCATATAGGATATATAAGATGAAATTTGTAGGGCCATTATATAGAATTTAGAATTTAGGTTGAGGGTAATACTGCACTGCGCCCTATGAGAAAACCCAAAAGTACACGTCGTTCCTTCTTACTTAGTTCTAGCATGGTCCTTGCTCTTTGCTTATTGAAATTTCCAACAAATACTTTTACTTCTCCTCCCTGTCTTTGAGTTCTCTTTTATAGGTGCTCATCCCCACTCCGCAAAACGGTTGCGGTCCCACAAACGTTTCCCTAAGTATTCCCAGAGTAATGGTGTAAGAACTCCCACCATTATGGCTACTTGATTGTCGAAGGAAATTCCAGTGCTTTATTTCAGATAGTTGCTGTCAAGATTCAGTTGAACACATCTTCCAATAGCATTAATCTCTGCTTGGAAGACACTGGGTTACGTTCCCATTGGCTCTGAGTATTTGGTACCTGGTACAAATATTCCTGCACCTACCTGTTCTCTTATCAGTTTTGGAAGCATTCGTATACCATCTAATACTATTTGCCTTTAGAGAGTAGGCGGGTAGTTCTCTCTTCCATTCTCCCTTATTGCTAAGCTTCGTGAAAAAACTTTTTCAAAGCTGTACCTCTTGATTATTTCATCCTTCGGTAGACTGAACGATGAGGAGAGTCCCGCCAGAGATGACCCAGCTCTCGGGCATGATATCTCGTCCCCGCCAGTTCCCGCTGCGGTCAGTCGGTACAAGGCTATTATTTAATGTAAATACATATGTTATTAAACATATAGTCTGTGGAACTGACAGTTTTTTTTTAGAAAGGCCTATGCTGAAATTATAATTGAAACTTTTATTTCAAGTTCGACACAAATACATACATATCTTTATGTCATTACGATACGATTGCATATTGTATTTTCTTAACTAACTTTCAAGCACTTTTTAAATACCGTTGGAGGCTCAACATATTTCTTCTTACGAAAACCTTACAATCTCGCCGTTGAAAAAATAAATCCCTACAGTGAATAATAATACACGAGAAAATTAAAAATGTCGAACTATGGAGATGATGTAGCTGTTCGCGGCGAAAGCGCCCTCAACGAGATCGACTCATGTATCAATGGTGAAATTTAATATTTGACGCTTCGAAATTACATGAAAATTAATTCGGTTTATATCTCGCTCGCTCGTATAAAACCTTATGTCGGCGTCGTCGCTTTCTTTCTACCGCCTCTCATCGTCTGATTTTTCAGATTCATCAAGTCAATCTGAAACTTTGATAGAGATGCAGAGCCTAAGAATGTTCGGAAATCTTATTAATGTCATATAGTTGATCAAGTAGACTCAAGCATTGGAGTCAAAGGTTTCAGCGTGCGCGAGTGGTTGGACTACTGGAAGTAAGAAGCAGACCCTTTGACGGTATCTCGGGCCGCCGCTTGGGGAACCGAGATTAAAGCAATATTGTGTGTGCAGTGTGTCCTTACTAATCCGTAAGGTGGCGAGTATTACTGCGGGACTGTTTTTACTCTCACCACTAATTTTCTCCGGAACACGCACATACGTAACTCGATAAGAAACTAACCCAAACGACTTCCGTCATATTCAAGCAGTGTAAAAATAAACGTTTTAGAAGCAAAGTATCTGGAAATGGAAGTAGATAAACTTTGTGGGAACTGCTACGTTAATAATTTTGAAATGTTTCGTGTTAATATTTCTAACATGAATAATTTAAATTGCTACGTACAGGTGCCGAGACAAGACTTACATATGTATATGACGAACCCTTGAACTTCTATTTATTTACTGAAAGGGATCTTACAATGTCTGTGATCGTAGAATGTGTGCGCAGATGAAAAAGAACTTGAATCATTGCAAATTGCATTCAAACAATTACAACGTTTTGTCCTTTTGGCGACCATCTTTGGAAATCTGAAAATACTTTCCACGGTTTTCTTTTAACCACTTTAGTAATATTCTTTTCCGCAATGCTCTCGGACGAATAGTTTACGAGATACAGAACTTTGCATTCTTAGCTGGCCACCTGCTACATTTCCAATGTATACTACCATGAATTAGCAAGCAATTTAATTAAATATTGAACGTACCTGACTAATATTACAAGAGGGCATTCATCTCACACTTTCATCATCAGTAGTAGACACATGCATAGATGATTCCGTATTATCAGGTTGAAAGGTAAACATAAAATTTCCAAGATTACCATAAAAGTAATAAAGTGCAGATTCATACACAAATACAGAGACAAAATATCTAATTTGAATATGCAATCCTTAAAGATTTTCATTCAGTTACTGTTATTACAGAACTTTCATGAAAATTTAAACAATCAATCTATTGGCCAAGGGTAACATGGATCCATCAACACAGACTATAAATTTACAGATTTTTAATGTTTAAATACACTAAAGATGTACAAATTACATATAAAAATGCATTGCATTACATTTAAAGAAACTTTTTTACACATTTTTTTCTTCTAAAAATCCGTCTTGTTTGTTATTTTTTTGTTCACCAGTCATTCCGATTAGAGAGATGCCGGTAAAGTAGGTGAGCTAAAAGGGAGCTTACAATAATTTCTAATTTGTATAAATTCCCTCTCCTCGATAGAGCTAGATTCATATAATTTTCTGGTGGAGGCGCCGCACAGTGGAACGAAACAATGTTTTGCTGGCCTAACCATGATTTACTAAATTTGTTTTATTAATGAAATCTACAAACATTTTGTATACTAAAATATAGGCGCTTTAAGTATTGGAATATATTAATTTATAAAAATTTGTCTAGATATTTGAAAATTCCTTTTAAAGTTGAAAATGGCTAACTATTGATATTGGACAGAAATTTGAAAGTAAACTTTAGGAAACGATATAACAAAAGTGACAAAGTTAATATATTGCATATATAGATTGTGATAATTTTCACTCTTTTTTACACATTATGTGTAAAGTACATATCTTTTTATTGCCTAATTTTTAAGAAATAATCTCAATACTGAAGCGCTGTTAATTAAATAGGAGTAAAAAATTAAATTCAACTTAAAGTTTTATAGTTATCAAAGTCTGCCAAAGGGCTGAATTTTGTATCATTTTGTTGCACTTTTAATGTAGAATACGGCTGCAAAAATTCAGCTGCACATATTTGCTCTATTGGAAGTAATCTGATTTTTTTGAGAGCAGTAAAAAACGTACAGAGACGTGAATCCGCTGTTTAGTTCTCGACAATTGAATACGATGTCAAGTTTTGTTTCGGAAGTAATAGGTAGCCTTGTTAATTTTATGTATATAATGTTATTAACCACAATAATTGTTTACTCTTTCATTTAATTAGTGAAGATAATAAATGGTAGTTTTGTTTTTACTAGGTATATGTTATCTGGATTTATATCTTGTTTTTCTATCAATGTTTGAAAAACAACTATTTTTTTTTTTTGTACTATATATGTATATGTGACCTGGACTACGGAAAGGTACCTATCGTTTGAAATTAGGTTTGCAAGTAAGCGGCTGCTAAAGATAACAAGTCCTGTGCGTGCGTCGCGTTTGTATTTGCGCTTCTATCTCTTCTTTTTTTCGTCTTACCCTTGGGTCTCCACCTCTCTTTAGACTTCCACTATACAGTGGTGCTTTTTACAATAATTTTTTTATAATTTATTCAAGTAATTTCCCCTAAATAGATAATTTTGTTAACGTTGAACGGATTTTTATAATTAATGTTGAACTTTAAAATTGACTTCCAGCAAAAGTTTCAAACTTAGGAGGAGGTTTGCTGCATTGAAAAATACATTCAATTTTCTATAAATTTTGATCAAAAAACAAAAATTGATTTTTTCGACCATTTTTTCGACTGTATTTATATGGTTCTATTCTGAAAATAGTGTAAAAATGTCACAATTCGTTATTAAAAGAAGAGACTACCGTGCGACGATATATTCAAGAAAACTTTAACATTTCTGAAGAAGATCTTACCAGTGTTCTTACAATAGTTCAAAAAGTCCTACTACCACAATTCAAAACAAAATGGGGTAAAGCTTATAGAATGAAGGAAAGATTTTTTAAATGAAAATTACGAGTGGTTAGATGATGATTTCATTGTAAATATCAAAGCGTTAGATGGATCATCTAAGTCTGGTATGCCAGGAGGTCGTCCAAACAAATCATTTATAGATGCGAGTGAGAGGATAAAGAGGAAACGTTCAACAACATTGTTGCAAACGAAAGGGTTACAGCAAATCTGTCAGGCATTCTTGCAGGGATTCCGAGCAGAAAGCAACAACAGGGAAGCCAATATGATCGAAGTTTTGCTAAATACGTCAATACAACAAAAAGAAGCAGTTTATAATGTGCTATTTAAAAGTGACGGTATGGAAGTTTCATTAACTAAACAAGAATCATTGGTTTTAATAGCAGATTTAGGGTTGCCGAAATATCAATATAATAGAATAAGTACGTAATTATGCTACAACAAGAAAGTGTAAGTTGTTTCGTTCTTATTAAGTACCACATTCAATCAGCGAAAGCCGAATGTTACCCAGATGCATCAACGATAAATGTAACAGCAACAAGTGCAAGTATAAACTTACAAAGTCTTCTAGATCACACTACCAAAAGAATTTTGGAAACAAAAACAGTAGAAGATATCCTAAATTTTGAGGACAACAAACTTATATTACTAAATAAATGTGATGGTTGATCTGGACAAAGCCAGTATAAACAAATTCTAGCAGGCGAAACCGAAGAAATAACTGACGCAAATTTATTCATTGCATCTTTCGTAGCGTTGCGTCTAATAGGAGAAAACTCTAAAAAATTATTGTGGGAAAATCCTACGCCTTCTTCGACACGCTTTGTAGACCAATATCGATTGAATTTGCGAAGGAAACATCAGAAAAGACTAGGCGTGTTGTCTCAAATATTGAATCGCAAATTGGTCGCTCATCATTACAGATTAATATTCATGGCAAACAATTTTATATACAGTATCAGTTATTCCTTACAATGATTGATGGTAAAGTATGTTCTACGTAAACAGATACACAATCTGCATCTAATTGTGTAGTATGTCTTGCCAAGCCCAAAGAAATGAATAATTTGGCAATAGTGAGAGTTCGGCCAAATAGAGAAGATACTTATAAATTTGGCCTATCATCCTTGCATGCTCGGATAAGGTTTATGGAGTTGGTCCTTCATATATCGTACAATTTTTCACTTGCAAAATGGGCTACTGTAACTGTCGAACAAAAAGCAGCGAAAGAAGCAAAAAGCAAATATGTTCAAGAACGATTTAGGAATGAAATTGGTATTATAGTAGATAAACCACGGCAAGGGAGTGGGAACAGCACCGATGGAAATACGGCTCGAAGATTTTTTTCAAACCCATCTTGCCCTGCTGACATCACAGGTGTCGATGAAGAACTCATTCGAAGATTTTCTATTTTGTTGCAAACAGAATACGCTTTAAAACGGCAGAACTGTATGTTGAAAAATATAAGTGGTATTTTATGCCTGCTTCTGTACATAAAATATTAATTCACGGAGAAGCTATCATACGTTTTGCAGTTTTACCAATAGGTCAACTATCTGAAGAAACGCAAGAAGCTAGAAATAAGGACTACAAGAAATATAGATTACATAATGCGAGCAAATGTTCCGGAATTGCAACTAACCAGTCATCAGTACTCTCTTGTATACTTCGGATCCATATTTGGCATCTAGACCAGTACTTAAAAAAAATGAGTTGGAATTACATGCAGATGTTATTAATTTGTTGGTATAAGAAGTATTATTGAATAGGTTTATTTGATGTGAGCCAATAAAACTTTAAAATATTTTATGTATGTAAAATATGTCTTTTTTGTAAATATAGGGTTCTACATTCGTTTGTGTCTTATAATTTACAATTGCGAACTATCTTTTATAATATCGCACAATTAAATATATGCATTTTTTTAATTTTCATTATTTTATCGCTTAGCGATGTCAGTGACAGATAGTTTTATAACACTTACTCTAAAACTATTATGCACTATTTACTGCAAGTTTCATCATTTTACTAAAACGCATTCAAAAGCTATTGAGTTTAGGCTAGCAAAACATCCATTCGTTCCACTGTGCGCCGGCCCTCCCTGATATAATATTATTAAGCAATAAAAGTAAAGTGCAACTAGTTACAATTTTCATAGTTTGCGTGCTTCATCAAACAGAAGATAGTTTTCAAAAACTTGATATAGATATAATTTTAATTCTTTTATAGTATACTGTAGTATAATACACACTGAATCTTCTCTTTTAGCTCTCCACTTGATATCGATCCCGTGATTTGGTGATATTACAAAAATGTAGTCTATGTATACATATGTATAGTTAGGGAAAAAAGGTATTCATACAGTAAGTAATTTAAATATAATGGCAATATATCTTTTCGCTCAGGATTGTTTTGTAAATTTATAATACAGTAACAGCTAGCAAATTTAATAGACTACAAGATAATACATAATTTAATGAGAGAATAAATGTCATTTTCTAGAAAATAAATAAAATTCTGAAATAATACATAATTTCCCGGGAAAAAGTATCCATACGGCTCTATACAGGGTCCTGCAACTGAATTCCGGTCTTTGATTGCTCATTTGCTATTCAAGTGACACGATTTTCTGAAACACACTGTGAAACTAGACATTAAGGAGTATGTCTCAAAATTATTTTGGATTATACAGGGTGTTCGAAAAATAATCGGCATAATTACATATATTTTTTTTAAATAGAACATTGTGTATATTTTTGCATTTTTGGATGTCACTGACTATTGTCTATATGTACCCATTTTATTTTTTTATTTGATGTGCTTGTTTAGTGGAAATTAATATTTTTGTTAAAAAATCAATATTTACATAGCGCCATTAAAAAAATCAGTACTGCCACAAATGCGCTGTTTAACAATGAAATAGTTGGGAATTCTTTTAGCAAGGCACAGATGCATAATTTAGTTAAAAATTCATGCTGTTGCGTCGTACAGGGTGTTCAGAATTCATGATCCAATTTCGGAAACTTTGACTAACTTTTTTAGATTTTTTAAAAATTGGACACCCTGTATATTTCTGCTTAAACAGATGCCGATCATACTTGTCAACAATTTTTCTTAATATGTGCCTATGACTATCTATAGTAGTATTTGATAAAAGAGCAAAATTTAAAAATGTGTACGAAACGCATTGTGTAGATATATATAATACATACGTAGGTGTTAAATGTGCTATGATTGCATAAAATGTGAAAATATAAATACCGCCACGTATGTTAATACTAATATAAGTTGGGTTACTATAGTGATATGTAAATGAATAGAATATAATAGGGTAACAAGCGTTGAATTTATATTTTAAGTCTATTTCACGGTATGACTTATTGTAACAAAGAACTTGTATTCATGACCTTTGTATTATGCTCAATTTATGCCCAAAACTATCCTGACAAAAGACATGCAGACGAAAGATATATATTTTTACATAAACGGTTGCAGATCTTAATTATGGACAAATTTTGTTAATTACATAAATTATGTATGACTATTTCTAGTCGTTTTTGCTAAATCGTACAATTCAAAATATGTAACTAATAACAAAATGAAAGTAACGAAAAACATAAACCAAACTAAGGAAATATACACTACAATAGAGTTTTAAAATACATTCCATACATCCAAACAAAGACGCAAGCGATGGCTCAAGGAATTTCCTTCTATCCATGAAAGTGATTCTTTTACCAAATTCCTTGAACGGAAGTCCCATTGCTTTCTCTGTCTTCACTAATTTTCTTTTGGCTGAAAGTGGGATTTTCTGTTGCCATAAAAAAACGATAATTCACTGCTTTCAGTTCTTACAAGTTTTGATCTATTTGCTGTTTTATACTTCACACTTCCCGTTCCTATGAACCTTTTCAACAACATCTTAAAACATCTTTTATCTGGTTGTTTTTTGTCAGGATATCTTTGAGCATAAATTCTGCTTGCAAGAAAGCAATTTTTTTAGCTGTCACGTAATTCAAAGATATGTACAAGTTCTTCTTTAGAATTATTCATGCCGTGAAATAAACTTTAACAATATAAATTCAAAGCCTAAAACACTATTATATTCTATTCATTTACATACCACTATAGTAACCCAACTTTTTGTTAGTATTAACATACTTGGCAGTATTCATATTTTCAGATTTATGCAATCCTAGCACATTTGATATCTACGTATGTATTTCAATAATGCAATTCGTAGACAGTTTTAAATTTTGCGTTTTTATCAAAAACGACTACAGATACTCATAGGAACATATTATAAAAAATTGTTCACAATTGGGATTCGCATCCGCTTATGCAAAACTCTACAGGTGTCCAATTTAAAAACAATCTAAAAACGTTAGTCAAACTTTCCGAAATTAGATCATGAATTCTGAACACCCTGTATGTCGCAACAGCTTGAAATTTTGCCCAAAGTCCCTTCTATGGCTTGCTAAAAGAATTCCCAATTATTTCATCGTAAACATCACATTTGTGGCAGTACTGATTTTTTTAATGGCGCTATGTAAATATCGATTTTTTAACAAAAATATTAATTTCCACTAAACAAGCGCATCAAATAAAAACATAAAATAGGTACGTATCGACAATAGTCAGTGACATCCAAAGATGCAAAAATATACACAATGTTCTATTTAAAAAATATATACATATGTGATTATGCCCATTGTTTTCCGAACACCCTGTATAAGCCAAAATAATTTTAAGATATACTCCTTAATATCTAGTTTCATCGTGTGTTTCAGAAAAACGTTTCACTTGAATAGCAAGTGAGCAATCAAAGACCGGAATTCAGCTGCAGGACCCTGTATATAATACATTGAATACAGCAAACATTTGGACTTATTGTTCGCCATTCCTCCAATAAAACCCTTTTTTAAGTCATTTTTATTAGAAATCATATGTTTTTTTGCCCGTAGCTTTAACGTCTGCCACAAATGCTCTATGGGGTTAACATCTGGTGATTGTGGAGGTGTATCCAGTTCATGAGGTGTATTATATAACAACCATTTACGAACAGGAGACGATTTATGTTTCAAGTCATTATCTTGTTGAAAATAATAATGACCCGAAACATTCAACACAGCTGCACTTTGGTTTAAATTTTCTTTTAGAATGTCTAAGTAAACATAATTGTTGATAATTTGATCGATAAAAACCAATTTGCCAACTCCCGATGCCGTCATACAACCCCATACAGATGCTTCCGCCACCATAGTCAACAGTACCTTTCAGATATTCCTCTCTCAATGCAGTTTCATGTTTACGCCATACTAATTCGATTGTATCTGAAGTTCATAGATTAAATGTACTCTCACCTGAAAAGATGACACGGTGCCAAAATTCTGGAGGCTTATATAAAAATTTCCCGGCAAGTGGCAATTGTCTCTTCCTATTGATACTGTTAATAAAAGGTTTTTTCCTCCCCGTTTGCGGTCTAAAGCCCACTTCATGTATCCTATTGGGGATTGTTTTTGTAGTCGCCGATTTTCCGGTTCTTTCTTATAATTTACTACGCAATACGCTGGAAGTTTGGAAAGGATTCTCTTTGATTCGCTGCAATATTAGCCTTTCCTCGCGATCAGTTGATATGCTAGGTCGGCCCGATGGTCTTTTATTTTCTATGATGTCAAGTTTTTTGTGCTTATTAATAATATATTGCACTGTTGCATGATTTCACCAACACTTGCCCCAATTTTCTGAAGCGAGTTCTTCTCATGATAACAATTTTTCGTTCTTTTATGGTCGTTTCTCTTTTTTCTGAACTGATACTGGCCGACATTAATCAAAATCACATGCTGTGCCATAACAGATATTACTAAAGCTAACTCAACAATAACACTACATACACATGGTCGTAACTGTTCCATTGCATTCAGGGAATTCCCTTTTTCGTAGTGTATGAATAATTTCGAATGTAGGTATCTCTGTAGAACTTTTTTATTTTTTGTTAAATGATATTTATGTTTACATTAAATTATACATTATCTTATAGTCTATGAAATTTGCAGTGGCGGCTCGTGACTTTTTCTCTCTCTCGGGGGAGAAAAGGAAGGGCACAACGTAAATGAACATAAATACTCATCTTATTTACTTATATAGAAGTCCATTGTCCTGTCCTTCGTTTTGCAGAACACCTGCAATACTTTGTTATCGAAGTCCGGTATAGCTTGAATAAACTTTTTCTATAGATAAAATAGCCAAAGCATTCTGTCACCTGACATAGCATTTCCCAAATATGTTTTTATTCTTTTCATGGTACAGAAACATCTTTCACATTCGCTGATAGACATAAGCATAGTAGGAATTATGTTTAGTAGATTAAAAGCATCAAAGAGAACGTTCTTTAAATTATTCTCGGCGATAAATACCAAAAGTGGTAAGACACCTTCTACCGCAGACATATCGTCGCGCGAGTAGATTGCAGTCAGTTCAGTTTTTAATTTTGCGGTAGGATATGAGGCAACTGTATCATCAAAATACGGTTGTGTAAAATTGTGTCTATAAAATTTAAAACTTTTAGAGTTGAACAGTTTTGCTGCAATTAAATGGCTCTGAAATTTAAATCTATCAGTAATTTGCACTAATATAGTGTCACACACTTCCTTGGCAATAACACTTCTCTCCCGTCCGCCCTCAGCAACAGCACAAGCTTGCCTTTTTCTGGGACGTTCCTCTTGATTCTCACTGTTATCATCTATATTTGATGTAATTGACCTAATACGAATAATTTGTTGTTCAAACTGGCCTAATGCTTTTTGTAATTGCATACTATCCATACAACGAGTTTGGGTTTGATTAAAAAGTATTTCAACATGTGGCATGGTTTAAAAGTCCACATGCTTCATTTATGGTGTTAGAGTCAATTCTGTCTGCATCTAACCACAACTGGAATGAATCCCTCTATTCATATAATGTATTAACAGTTTCACTGTTAAAATTCCAGCATGTAGGTACAGTATGGGGTTTTTTAATGGCGTTTTACAATTTCTCCCAAAACTTGAGTACACTTTGGTGACAGAAAAAAAACTTAAATTGATGCGCATAACTTATATTTATCATCAGGAACAGAATTTATAATCAAATCTGGAATAGGTCTTCCTTCACTTTTAATTAACCCTCGCTCATTAAAAGATAGATGTTCATTCTTTAATATATTGTCGACAAAATTTATTTCGTTACACATTCTCACTATTCGCGATAAATGGATCTATTCGATCTGACTATCTAATCGATCTAACCTCAAACGTCAATGGGCACAAATATTTCGCCGTATTCGGTGGAGATTGGGCCACGCTCGGAGGTTCTCGTTGTGCTAATGAAGAGCACAAATTTAGCGTGCCCGTACCTACATGGTAGTTTTGATATAGGTATGTATGTAGGTATATATAGCCTTGCAAATTCCCTAAATTGACAGGAATAACTTGAGACTAGACATTGATTATTGCTGCATTTCTAATGATAAATCATAAATATAAATAATTTAGGAAATAGATATTAAACAATTTCTATGTTTCCAGTTTTGACGTGCTCTTGTGCCCTTATGAACCAGCCGTCATTGTAAATTTCCTAGCTTTTACTGTATTATAAACTTATAAAACAATACGAAGAAAAAAATATTTAGCTATTATATACGAAATTACTTCCTGTATTAATACTTTTTTCCCTAACTGGATGTAGTTTTACCGTTTAGTTTTACTGCCACTGCTTCCTGGAGATGAATAATAATAAAGAATGCATTAGTTCGATTAGTTTAATTTCTATTCTTACTTTGTCCTAATTAAGTAAAAAATCTAATGCTCTACGAGTGTAGTAGTATAATACATATGCAATTCTAGAACAATATACAGTAAAACCTGTCACTAACGACCACTAAAAAATCAAAATTGTTGGCCGTTATTTAAAGGTGGCCGCCAAAGACAGGTAATGGATATTACTCACGCCAAATTCTAAGCAAATATTTTCACATGATAGCTTTCTTTTAGAATAAAATTCATTTGGACATTATTTCAAATGATTTTATTTAAACTTACAATAGAGAATACAAAGACACATATATAAGTGAACTAAATGTGTATACATTTTGTTTTGCGTTCATTGGTAATATATATATATAAGTATACGTTTAAATAGATTGCTTTTATTTTTTGACAAAAAATGCTTCAATTTTTGTTTGTTTTAAATTTTTTAACTTAGATTTATAAATTTTTCTTTCGCATTGGTGTAAAATTTTTGAAATGTCTATACCATGTCACCATTGTTGTTATACAGGAAGTAACTATATTTCTCTAAGTTTTCGCACACTACCCATATTTGACAAAGTTGATTTTGGATCATCAAACTCTTCTATCTCGTTGTTATCGGAATCATCATCATTATTGCATAGTTCTTCACCAATTTTTGCTATACTAAAATTAGGATTCTCTGTAGGTTCATCATTGTCAATGGAAGCAAAATCGTGTAAACTTCCCATTGCACTGCCGACTTTTGGAAATAGCTTAGCAATGGGTATTTCGTCCTCCTCGCAAAAATCTTCAGTAGATTGAACTACTTCTGCGAATCTAGCTTTGGAAAAACAGTTTGTAATGGTACATCGAGAAACCTGTTTCCATGCGGCTGCAATCCATATTAGCGCACTTGTTAGATTTATGCTCTTTTCCGAATATTCAGTCACAATCACTCTCAACGAAAGTTAATAGTCTTTTGATCAAAAAACTGCGGTATATCATCTTAAAATTGTGAATTATGCCTTGATCTAACGGCTGACAATATGACGTAATGTTTGGAGGCAAAACAATCAATTGGACGATTGATGTTAATTTGAGTTTTTCTAAATCCGAATTTTTCGGCTAACTTCCGCGAACTTAAATTATACTTGCCACTCTCCTCGATAATATCAATTTTGTCTTTCAGTGACGAACGTATTCTTTTTAGCGTCATATTCAAACACTTCACGAACACAACGATAAACTTAAACTGATCGAATGAACAGGCGTTTTCGAAAACTGTTACAATCAGCTGCTGTTGTAAAACAATTCTATCGTGTTTCATTATAACTAACAATAAACCCTTACAAGTAAATTCTCTCACCTTCTTTAGACTGAACCACAAATGCGTGAGTTTTAAAATTTTCGATACGGACGACGACCGTTATTGGGAGGTAAATTTTATTGCTTTTATGTCATAAAATATTGGGATCGTTTCGCCGTGGCCGCTTTGTAAAGGCGGCCGTTATTGTAAGGTTTACATTATCGTAGACCCACACGTTGAGGGTTTCACAATAACTTGAGGCCACGTTGGTGATTCTACTGATATTTTTTATAAATTACTGATTAAAAAAATTCTCAGGTTTAAAATTTTGGTCCGGTGAGCTCCGGTGTTCACGAGATATTCTAAATAATGAATAATATTAATTGAATATTATTATTATCTAATAATGAATAATATTAGATAAGTTAACCAATATAAATTCACTCCTCTCAATATTACACAATTTAAATTATACACATTATACATTATTGTAATGACACATGTAAATAATAATAGCAAACAAATAATAGATTTCGATAAATAACCAATTAATCTGTTCAATTAAACATAAAAACAAAATGTACTTAACTAATAAAATAATTATTTATTTATTTAACAAACTTATTAGTTGCGACCTCTATTGTAACCTGAACAAACTTTAATCTTAAAAATAGAAAACTACTTTATCGGCCTTACCATTGTTTAATTAAAATATAAATTCAAGGTCAACCCAAAATTATTATAGCTTTTATAGATAATCAAAATAATTAAAATAGTACTATTTTCTACGTAGTTTAGAGTTATAATCTATCAAATTGATTTTTATAAAATTAAATTACTGCAATAAACAAACGGAATTGATCAAAATGCAACAATAAAATGGATCGGAAATTCTAACCTTATTCGTAGGATCGAACTATATCTGGAATTACGGCCTTGGAAATGGTAAATCAGGATAGATGGGTGAAGATTTGGTCAGTTCTGGTGCTTGGAAAAATAAATTAGGGATTAATAATCGATTCAATAAAATAATTTAGATACGAAGCTGTTGGCGTCGGTTTTCGAAGAAAGAAATACACCCGCGTCGGTTTTCGAAGAAAGAAATACACCCAGTTAACTCGTTGACGATCCAAAACATACTATCCCTAGTTATTCAATTTTTTCTCAAAAATTGATATCTAATCGATGATTTCTATTGGTGAAAACGGAAAACAATTTTGATATTGACAACTTGAAGACATGAAAAAAATCAATTTCCCTTAACTTAATAATTTTTGTGGTTAGTTTTCACTAATATAATCTTTTTTTACCTATTAACATTATTTGATTTCAGATATCCTTTTTAACATAATATTTTACCTTAATTCACATTTGGTGTTTACAAAATTTTTCTTAATGACATTTTCTGGTGAGTTCTTGGTTACATAATTTCTATTGGCCTAAATTATTGTCTAAATTTTACATTGATAATTAGCTTTATATTTCTCTTTTAAATTAATTAATGAAAGAAGTTCAATGCTCTCCAACTTGGTTTAACCTGTCTGATACTCGGTCTCTTGCTACAACATAACTGTCCTTGTCACATTGCACCTAATAATAGCTAGGTCTCCCCTAAGTCTTCCAGCCGGTCTAAAAATTTAGTTTTTAATTAACCCCTTGTACATGTATTATAAAAAAAAAAAAAAATAGTACTGACATTGTCTCTATACAATATATATGAAAATACTTGTATTGTAGATTTTTGCAATGTTAAAGCTGGTCGTTATCATAGGTGGCCGATATATACAGGTGGCCCTTAACACAGGTTTTACTGTATTTATAAAATACTGACGAGATCCATCATCAATCAAAAATGTGAAACTAAAGTGTCTATTTCCATTGTTAATATGTATTCTACGTTTCCATAGATAGTGTCAATATTTTGCATTAAAAACAATGCGATTTACATATACAGGGTGTTTCCTAACGATGGTACGTAACTTCAGAAGGTTATCCGTTAGGTCGTTTTAAGAAAAAAAGTTCCTATGAACATATGTCCAGAGTTGCTTCGTTACTGAGATAGAGGGCGTTGAAGTTTAAACAAAACCCGAAAATGTCAATAGTTGTCAAGAGTTATCAATTAGCAGTGATTTCAGCATGAATAATTTTACTAACACCGAAATGGAACATGCACTTCATTTATGGATTAGCAAGATGGATTAGAAGCACGGAGAATTTACCAGGACAGATATCCTAACATAGTAATTCCATGTGCTAAAACGTTTCGAACGCTACATGCAAGATTGTGTGAAACTGGGAGTTTAAATAAAAGAAAAGGGAGTGGAAGACCAACAACTGTAGACACACCTGAACTAGAGGAAGCTATTCTTGATGAGATAGAAGAAAATCCTTCACTTAGTACCAGGAATATTGCACTACAGCTGGAAGTCAGCCCAACAACCGTTTGGAAAGTTTTAAAAAGAAACCTCCTTTACCCATATCACATACAGCGGGTCCAAGCTCTACTGCCTCAGGATTTTCACACAAGATTAGTGTTTTGCAGGTGGCTTATGCATATGATGGCGTACAATAATAATTTTTTACGAAATATTTTATTTACGGACGAGACAAATTTTTCACGAGATGCTATTGTGAACTTTCACAATGACCATTTTTGGGCCGACGAAAATCCCCACGTTATTAGATAAAGTCATTTTCAGCAACATTTTTCGCTGAACGTTTGGGCAGGATTTATTGGTGACTATTTAATTGGCCCATTTTTTTTACCAGCAAGATTAACAGGTGAAACCTACACAGACTTTTTGCGACATCATTTACCCATTTTATTAGACGAAGTACCCCTACTTGTAAGAGCCTCCATGTGGTTTATGCACGACGGGGCTCCAGCTCATTTTAGTGTTGTTGCTCGTCAGCATCTCGACATTGCCTACCCTAATCGCTGGATTGGCCGTGCAGGACCTCAAAATTGGCCAGCTCGCAGTCCTGATATGAATCCTATAGATTTCTATTTATGGGGTCATCTGAAGGCTCTTGTTTACAAAACTCCTGTAATAGATGTGAATGACTTGAGGAATCGGATAATTGACAATTGCAATGTCATAAGGAATACTCCAGGTATTTTTGAACGTACCAGACAATCAATGACAAATCGATTGCAGTCGTGTATTTTATCGGAAGGTGGTCATTTTGCTCATTTAATGTAAGGTATAAATTGTTATTTTTACATTCCTAGCTAGGAAGGTATTGATTTCGTCAAAATAAAACACTAAAAATGTTTATTTATTTTTCTCTTCAAGCCCTGTATCTCAGAAACGAAGCAACTCTGGACATATGTTCATAGGAACCTTTTTTCTTAAAACGACCTAACGGATCACCCTATGAAGTTACGTACCATCATTAGGACACACCCTGTATAGGTACATAAGTACATACATACGCATGAATCAGATAAAAACGGTTCTCTTTCGTGAACTATGTAAACTATTCTACTGCACTAACGGAAATAAATCAAGATTCTTATATAATTTCAATATTATACAATGATAATGTTTACAAGATTACAATCACCACATAGATTATCTAATAGGTAAACGAATACAAAAAGTTATAGTTTCCGGTAACGAAACAAAGTTCGCAGAATAGTGAAGAGCCGTACGGTAAGGAAGTAAATGAAGCGAAAATCTTAACGGCCGAACAGCCTACTTTAGCCGGTAAGTCGATTTCGGCGAAAGAGTGGTAGTATGGTAGTGCGGAGAAAAGTTGGTGTGCGGTGAATTACACGAGAGAGTGTGTGCATGATTGATGTGGTAGCACCTTGTTCATCGTCGGGTTCGCCACCGAGCGATAACCAACTGATGATGGATCGTATGATGCTTTCGCGCTTACGGGTGCTATTCCACTGCAGTATCGCCGTACTGCGTTACATCTCGAGGTAATATTGCACCGCACAAACAGAGCCACCCTCAGTCGCTTCTGTACACTTGAATGAATCACCAACGAGATAGTAATTATAACCACTATCAACTATTGTTGCACTTCATTTCCGATTTCCTTCCTGTGTTTCCTCATTTATGGACATATTCCGGCTTGCACGCACATTGAATACACATACGTATATAGAAATTAATTTTCATTTGAGCCTTGACTAAAATTAACTAATTAATCTATTTACTATTATTTTGTAGTTTTAAATCATTACGTTTTTACAAGTATATTGTAATAAGCAGTTTTAACTTTAACAAAGAAATATAAATGCTGTACAATTAAGAGGGTTTTTATGTCTAGAATAAAATTTTTTATTGCATTTTCAAATTGAGTAGCCTGTAGTTTTATGTAAATCCACGTAAAAAAGTCACCTATAAATTTTTAGCAAGACTGAACAAAGTCAACACGTGCCGCAATAACATTGCATTTTCAGCGTTTTTAGGACGACTGTGATAGAAATGCAGTTCATATTTTAACTGTTTGTGTAGATAATATAGATCGAAATCCAAATGACTGCTATAACCCCCGGCAAGGAAGAAATGCCGTAGGCCAGCTGCAACTAAGGTTCCTGGTGAATTTCTGTACACAACATAGAATTCATTGTATGTAGTTCACTGGCATTCCAAAATTTTACCCGATTTAGGCGACACAGAAACTGTTGACTGTCTTCCTATCATTGCAGCACCTCACAGCTACTTGCTCTCCCTAAATTACCTTCATCAATAGGTGAGGAAGTAGCCTCAGCTATTTATAAGACCTTGCAAGAATGATCCTTGGAGAATATAACGCAGGCCTTTGTCTTTGATACAACAGCTACTGATGCAGGTCAATTGAATGGCGCTTGTATACTTATAGAGCGAAGATTAAACATGCATATCTTTTTCGGGCTTGCAGACATCATAACCATGAAATCATGCTTGCAGCTGCTTTTGAAGATTCAAAATTTTCCAGCAGACTGGACCAGATACAGGCATTTTCAAACGATTTCAAAAAAACTGTAAAACCATTAATAAGAACAAGTTTTCTACCTGGAATTCAGACAGTGATGTTAGTAGATCCTTGCATGACGATAGAGAGGTAATTCATAAAAATTTTTAGTTAGTTAATATTCTTTTGGGAGAGAACACACCAAGCGATATAAAATTTGAGCAATCCGAAACTTACCATAGAACTAGATGGATGACAAAGGAAATCTGCTTCTTAAAAATATTTTTATTGAAATAGCAAATAAGTCTGAATAGGACAGAAGAAAACGCTATTGCTGATACCTGTTGCTTCAAAATTGAAAGTTACATAGAAGTGTGGTTTTCTTTCACTAACGCTATTTAAGCTATTCTCAACGATTTTGGATTTTTAAAACGACTAGAAATATATAAAAGATTACCAAAAAAATAGCCGAGAAGCTACAGAAAAAGTTAGTTTGTTTATGGTATTTTAATACAGAGTGCGCCGCAATGATTTGATGGTGATCTTATTTGACGAAAGAGTCGACAATCGAACGAAGAAATAATTGGCCAGTGCTATATGTACTGCAAGAGGAAAATAAAGAGGAACTTATGTAATGATGAAATTTGTGAAAGGAAAACCGATTTTCCATTAGGAGTTGTTACCATTTAATCAAAAGCGCTTTTCACACGATTCAATATTTTAACAGAGTTTTTACATCAAGATCCTGTTTCCTGGAAAGAACATGAAGGTGATATTCAGGGAAGTTTTTCCTCAATTAGAGAAGTTAAAGATGTTGCTGAAAGAGGTGTATAGCTTACTGAAGAGTTTAGTAGTAAAATAATCAAAAAGGAGGAACAAAAACCATATTTACTTAAGGTTTATCATACACTTTCGTTGTTTTGATAGTTTCATTTTTAAAGTTTTATTATCGCCTTGATAATGACAGCATTGCTGTCGTTATCGAAATACATACAATACATAGGAATTACCTACACAATTTTCAGAATTCCTTGAGGTTTAGTAGATATAAGTACGAAAACTTTAAATACATAAATGTTGCCTATACCAACTGAAATCTTTAGCTAATTAATTGTAGTCAATTAATTATCTTTCATTAAACCCAGTTTTTGAGAACCAAGTTATATTAATATTATTATTATAATATTGTTGATGTCAATTAGATATTTTATGACATATATCATTCGTATGTAATACGTATGTAATCTCGTAATTATAACAAAAACTATATTTTATGCGTAATATAAATTTATTTAAACGATGTATTGCTTTATCATGCAAGATGATAAATAGGTATATTCCTAAATTTTATTAGAGCATAGGGGATTACAGCAGATAACCCAAAGTACATAAACAATGTGCTCAGGAATTGTATGCTATATGAACTTCGCATCCTACTATTAATTGCGCTACCTCCGTAAATCCAATAATAGGTATTACCTATATATACACAGTTCAATACTGGAAAATACATTCAGACATGCAAAACATGATTATTGGATAAACCTCAACACATCAAAATTATATCGCATTACATTTAATAGATTTAAATAGCACCCTTAGCATACATATTACTCGTATACAGATTATATTACAACGAATGAATGGAAAATGAATTCGTCTCTACATTCGTTTAAAATTCCCATTGAAAAATTGAAGGACAGTTTCCTCCTATAATGCAACTAAGTTTATTAAGACTGACTATTTACTTAATCTATAAACTATTAAACAGAGTCGTATACATATTATTATAATAAGCAATATATTTATTGTAAAGTATAATATAATAATAATAATAATATTTAGAAAATCACTTTTGCAAAAAATCCATAATTTATTTCGAAACGCATCGCTATTGGCTAACGCATATGTGACGTGCAAATCCTGTAAACAGGTTTCCTTCCGTTTGCATGAATGCGTGTGCTATACTCTTATACTTATGATTATCATTTACTAGTTTTTCATGCTTTTTTTGTTTGACGGCCTAAAAAATTAAATTTCACCCAGTTGTCCATATCATTTTGCAGCTAAAATAAAATTACGAGGTACTATAAAATGTCAATACAGATTTAAGTATCCTTGGAATGCATAAACAGATGTAAGTATTAGTTTTCAGCAGTTATTGAATAATTGTATGTGCTTCTAAATATGTGTTGTAATGTAATAAATATATTTAAGACAAAGTGTGTCATTTTTATTAACCTTCCATTAGCCACGTATAGATTCAGTGGATTTATACCGCCTTTCTTTGATTATATTTCAAAATATAATTACAATTTCGGTCTGTGCCTCTGTGACACTTCAAAACAGTTGATTTTCCATTTACTGGCATAATTCTCATAATAATAACAACGATCTTAGTTTCTCGGTAATTGATGAGTAAATGTGACCGTGTCGGTCGTTAGGTCCAGGTAATAATTTCACAAGTAAATTTAGACTGAGATACTCACTAATTTTGTTATCGTAATAAAAATATATTTCTGTACAAAGTCGTCAAAGGTTTTTCTTTTTTCCTCCTGAAGAGTTTTAGTAACCAGAAACCGAGAAACAAGTGGTAATCGATTGAACTTTCTCTATACTTTCGAAATAACGAACGAGTACGTTGAATTTTATTTATAAAACATTCTTAATAATGTCAGCAAATTACGTATAACTAAGCTTTTGTAACATTTTAAGTTGATTTTATTATTGCTTAACAAATAATATCAAAAATTAGTTTTATGTCCACCGGACCTAACGTGACTAATCACGTTACGCCAACAGACGCGCCTAATGGAGGGCCAACAAATATTACATTTGTAATTGAAAAATTCATTAAAGTGTAAAGCAATTGTAAATGATGTTACATCGAAATGATCTGCACAACAATAAAGGGATGACCTTGCCGATACTTCTTTAGGATCAGGTCTTACAGTCTTTAGCCACAGCTTCCTTTCTTTTGGCTCTTTAGGAAGATGTATAAACACTTTTTCTGGTGTTTTTATAGGTGTATTTGTACACATCGGTACAATGCACTACCTCACCTTCACTTTCATATATAATTGTATAACTTTGCCGCACTTACACTATACTCAACTGGATTTTTGTATAAGATAAATAAACGTAGCCTTAGCATTTAATGGTAAACAAGGTTATGGCGTCACAGCACCTGCCATATTTAAAGCTTCGTTTCAGCACGAATGAAGAAAGTATAGTCATTATTTTTTTGCTGTAAAAATAATTTCTAAAATAATACATTCTAAAAAAACGATTATTCCCTATTAATATTTCTGATCACATTCTCCAACATTATTGGAGTGTTAGTAATTTTCGTGCGTGTCTGTTCAATTTTTTGCTGCATGTCATACAAATGATGAAAACAACTGATGAAAAAATCTCTCAAGTAATCCAAAGATTCCGCAGTACAGTGACTAGGTGTCCCATTTTGTGAGAAATATTCGTTTTAAGTTCCACCATCATTGTACAATTAATTGATAAATTTTTGAACGGTACCTTTAAACGTTAACGTTCCCTAAAAAATATTGTTCCAATGTTTTGCCTTTACCTTACCGCTGTCTAAACTCCTAGTTTCTCTGGATGTAGAGATTCATCAATAATTGCATCTGTATTTTTATTACTCCAAATTCTTGTATTTTGCGAATTTAAGTATGCGTGTAGTCTACGTGGGTAATCAATTTCTAACAACACCTGTACTGTAGTCGCACGATATGGATAAAGTTGTAAATCTTTTTTCAATAATTTGTGAGTTGGACCAACAGAAAGGCAACTTCAGGTATACGTTTCTTAATTACTCCCCTGCCTAACTTACTTGAAACACTACAAGCTTCAGGAAACAGTTTTATAGTTCTATCCAATGCTTTCTTAAATTGCATATAATCTAGCAGCTTGCTAATTGTGATTGACACGTGACATTAATCAGTCACACATCAAATATCATTTGAATTTATGTATGTATATGTAAAAGAAAACACATACTCACTTATCTACTTCCTTTTCTAACAAAACGTCAACACAAACTCAATGAGCTCAAATGAACACTATATATCAAATTGACACTATACGACAATGATAAATGTTATTCTACTGCCTAACAGTAACTTCTCATACAGTTAACACTTATGGTTTAATGCGAAAAACAAAGTTTTATAATACTTTTCATTGACATTTTTTCCAGCGTCTTTCGTTAAATTCCGACGCAATTTGTGAAGTGGTTTGTTAGTACTAGCAATACTGTAGCTAGCTTCTATCTAAGCGATAATCCTCAACTCTAGTGACAAGTTAGCCTAGCAAACAACCAACAGCATAGCGTAAATTTTATCGCCCTATTAGAGTTTGATTCTCCTCAAATATATAAGAAAGAGTAATCGGCTAGTATTCTAAACGTGGAACTCGTGCAAAGCAATGACTCCAGTGCAAACACTTTGCGTAAGAAACGGAAAATTGACAGAGTCTGCTGAAAACAATACATACTTCGTAGCGAACCTGTCTTTACTCTAAACCTGTCCAATACTGCGTTTTTAGATCTACTTTCCTCTCTCCTACAGGTCAATTAGGAGAGTAGACAAAACTAGGAAACCAACTGGTACCAAGGTTTGACTTGGTTGGACCTCATCAAAAGAGAGCATAAGACCCACTTTATTCGTTGGCCATGGTCTTCTCAAGTATTATCTATTGGCTTGCACAGCAGATCTCATTAGTCATAATAAAGAAATGCAGTTAATACCTGATGTTTTGCTTACTAAGTGAGTTGATGGCTATTCTCCGCATTAAATGTACCCTGCTATTAAATAAAATTTCACACATTAGAGGTAACGATGCTAATGTTTTTTTCGTCGATTTCGTTCATTGAGATTGAAAAACATTGGCATTATTTAGAGTTAATAGTTCTGCTACCCTAAATTGAAATAAATAAAGATAATTTTTTGAACTTATTGATCGACTATTATTTTTGTACCGCTGAATCACTTGTTGTATAATAGACCAATCAAAGAAGGCAAAGAAACAATTGTGGACAGCACCATACCAGTTGTAAACACAGAGCATCTTTCAGCATTTAGCCAGACAGTAATACACACGATTGTGAACAAAACATTTGAAAATAAAGGGCCTCTTTACCCAGTCACTTCATATATCAAGTTTTGATTTCTCATTATTCAGAAAAAAATAGCGAAGCATCTTTACTACTTACATATCATAAAACAAAAATACACATTTTCACGTAACCATATAAAGAAGTTAATATCAAAAATCAATACAAAAAATATTAGACAGAAATATAACATTTTAGGAATTTATTCCAGGATAGAAGGAGGATAGAAAGGTCTTCTTTCTATCGGCAAGATGGATGCTTTCGAAGGGAGAGATGAAGCCTCAGGGTATTGTGGATAGTTATATGGCACAAAGCAAAACAAGCGAACATCGCGACGCCAGTCGGCAAACGCAGTAATTAGAAATCGTTTTGAGATGCCTTTGTTCAAGTTCTACAAATGATATAGCCCGAGTTCTTGCAATTCACTCTCTATCTCATATTTACCATCCCTCTCCATGATTCGATTCAGCACGTAAAACTAAAACATAAATTAAGTGACTAGTAAAATTAATGTATAATTAACTTATTGCTTCCCAATGGAGAAACCGAAAACGGCGATATTGTCGACAGATAACACTCGCTAGAAGGAAGCCGAGGCTACAGCACAGACAGAAACACGGAAATGGCTAATTAACATTCGAAGTTGAGAAAACATCAAAGTTGATTCAGTGAAATGCAACCAGAAACAGAATATAAGTGTCGATCCAAATGACCTGCTAAATGTGTCTAACCTGTTCTACATTCAAATCCATGCGAACAAATAAAAAAATAATCTTGTAATTACAAATGTTGAAATTTTTCTCTTATGAAATACATAGGTGCCTACGCCATCTACTACTAGATATAAGTAAACACATACAATAGAGTGGACAACAGTTATCCATAGAAAAATTGATTAAATGTTAATACTTTTTAATTAACAAAAATATAAGAAGGGAAAAAACACGGTTACGTGATTTATTTTGAACATGAAATTTGGAAAAAAAACTAACAACTGTAATATTAAATATTTTAACGAATATTTTAATTGTTCGGGCTCACCGATTGCCTTGTTTTGCTTGAATTTGTGACCTAATCTGCCAGATGTGAAAATTACTATAAACTAAAGTTAAAGCTATTCAGCATATCATTACATTTTGGGATATTTTCGAAAATACTAAGCATATATTGGAGAAAATGGAATATCCTGCGCCTACCCTCAAATTTATGCATCACGAAGAACATTATTCAACAAAAATGGTACTTTGCGTAAGATCTGTTGGATGAAGACGTCGGAATTGTTGCTATTAGGAAGAGTACATAATAGCCAACATTGTCCCAAGTCAAACGATAAGCAGTTTATATATCTTTAGTCCTTCAAACATAAAACCTTAGATGATTTCAGTATATTAAACTGAGTTTTGCTATTAACAATGATCAAATTTCGTCGATTTGAGAAAGTGATTCGTTGTATTACATATATAATTGAGTAACAAAACCAACGAGCCAAAATTTAGATAGCATATAGCAATAATATTTCGAGGAATTAACCAATTAATGTATTGGCCGCTTTACCTTCAATAGACTATCTATTTATAATTTTTTCAGTTCAGTATCATATGACCACAATTAGTTTGGATAATAGAAGGGATTCAACAAAGTTTCTACAACATTTCTCCCACACTCTCAATTATAGATAATATTTTAATAATATACAATTGTAGTTCTAAGAATTCACTTTAAGCCGTTTCTCCTTGGCATACAGGTTGAATTGCATAGTTGAGTTATCTCAAAAGTATTTGAGGAGATATTGAAAAATAGGCTACTTAGCTATTTCGATAAAGCATCTCTCTTCTGTGGGCAGCAGTATGGGTACCTAAAAGACAAATCCACCATTCAAGCTATCTGCGAGTTAATTGTCAATGTCACAAATGCCTTTGACATACAGCAAAAAATGTCTGCAATATTACTGGACCTATTTAAGGCTTTGATTGTGTTTGTCATTATATACTAGTACAAGAATTAGAATATTATGTCATTAGAGGACAACCTTTAAAGCTATTTCAATCTTATCACAGTGAAAGAAGACAAATGATGATACAAAGAAATGTTTCAAATGAAGAAATTATAAATTGTGGAGTACTTCAAGGTTCCAAATTAGGACCGACTTTATCCCCAATTTACGTAAACGATCTATGCGCAAATCTTCAAATGTGCAAAACAGTAATGTTTGCAGATGACACCACACTAATATTCAGCGCCAGTACAACTGAACAATTGATTCGAGAGGAAGAACCGGGAATGGCAGAAGCTGAAAAATGGTTTAACGTTAATAAGCTACAATTCAACGTATTCAACATATTAAGAATTATCTTTCAAGAAGTATAAAGTAAGAATTAAGTAAAGACTATCTGCTAGTGAGAGCTTTCCATAGAATAGACAGAGTTTTTGGAATGTAATGGATCATAATCGTCTACTTTTATGTTTATATTTTGTTCATTTCAGTTATAGTTGCATATTTCTTTTCTTTTTGTAGACTTTCCTTCTATATGATAACAGGAAATAAATAATTATTATTATAAATATTATTATTATGTAAATTTGCTTGAATTAATTATTGACTTACTCCAAGGCTTGCTATCAGTATAATACCACATACATACATACACACTCGTATGTAGTAGATATATGTATTACATATTTTGCATTTCAGGTTACAATTCTTTAACAATACCTCATTTTATTAGAATGGAACATGTTAGCGCTACAAAGCTTTTAAACCATTACTAGAAACGAACAAATATGTATATCTATTATTCCACGGAAAAAGTTTAAATTTCTTTTGTAGCATATCTATGTACGTTTGCACTTTAAAGTGATACAGAAGTTTCTCCTTTCGCAATAATGTTGGTATGTTACATGTTTAGGAAAAGTATGAAAGTAAAGGATAAATGTATTCCCATTCACGAACTTGATACATGCAAATGGCTTTACGAATTTCGATACATTTGCACTGCATGCTGGTATCACATTTGAATGTTGCTCTCCGTTTCGACATGCCTTTGAAGGTTTAACAACTTTCTAATATAATGTTATACGGAAAAACAAACAATGGAAGGTTGTTTCACAACATAACTATATTCGTAGTTCCTCTGTTTGAATGGAAAAACAACAGACGCCGATTACATTTGTATGTACAATACCTATATACAGCGTTAGTAAAAAGTCCCGAAACGGTCGAATAACTTTGTTATTTGAAAATTATGATTTCTGAAATTTGGTTTGGGGGTATAGTTAATGTAAATGCATTTTATGTAATACAGTTTATGTTTTTTTGCACTTTCGGTTTAATCGGCAATACGTCCAACTTTATTTTTTTAAACGGAAGCCCAGATTTTTTTAACACTTTTGAATGCAAAATAAAAAACTACGTTCAGTAAGTATTAAGATGTTTATTTTTATTCACAAGAAAACAGTTAAAAATTTAAAAAAGTGTCCTAATACAGAAAAATCAAGATACCTGTCTATTCAGGTTGCGATTACAATAATTGTTCAAAATGCTCTCCATTTACAATTTGACAAAAATGTAAGCGGTCAGTAAAATTTCTTATTGAATTTTATATTTGTTCTGGAGTGATGCGATTGGCTTCTTGAACTATTCTCTCTTCCAATTGTTCAAGATTATGGGGACGATTTTTGTACACTTGACATTTCAAGTGACCCCAAAAGAAAAAATCTAATGGCGAGAGTCCTGGCGAACGTGCTGGCCATTCGATTGCTCCTCTACGTCCGATCCAACGTTCCGGAAAAATTTGATTCAAATAATCGCGGACATTATGGGCAAAATTGGGGGAGCTCCATCTTGTTGAAACCAAAAATGTGGATTAGGGTGATCACCTATGTTTGCATTTGGAAAGAGGGCCGCAAGTGCTGGAACAACCTCATTTCGCAATAAATTTAAGTAGACGTTGCCAGTTAAATTTCCTCTTATAAAAAATGGTCCTATGAAGTTGTTTCCAACAAGACCAGCCCAGACATTCACCTTTTGAGGACGCTGTGTATGGACTTCTTCAATCCAATGCGGACTTTCAATTGACCAGTAGCGACAATTATGTCTGTTCACAGTGCCGTTGAGACAAAACGTTGCCTCATCTGAAAAAATGATGTGATCTAAAACATTAGGCTGCTGCTCGATCAATTCCGTCATTGTTTCGCAAAAATGTAGTCTACGATCTGGATCATATTCAGTTAACTCATGGACGGGATACATTTTATAGGCTTTCATTCTTGCTGATTTAAGAATCTTATGAGCAGATTTTTGAGAGATCTCATGAATTTGACCTAATTCTGTTGTGGACACGTGATGATTTTCTTCCACTGTAAGTAACACATTCAAACTAGTTTCTTCATCTGTTGCTGTTAATAGACGTCCACTTCTAGGTAAATCCTTCACCTGACAACAGACTTCAAACTTTTGAATTGTTCGGCATACCGTACTTTTACTAATGTGACGATCCGGATAAACAGTATTAAACAAAATACGAACCTCTTCAAAAGAACGTTGACGATCACCGTACCCACGCATCATTAATATCTCAATTCGTTCTGATTCAGTAAGTTTTACTGCCATTTTCAAACGTGTCAATGTCTAAAATAAGTAAGTTTATAGCGATGCAAAAGTTAAAACGCTTTTAAAATTGTCAAATGTGACGGCAAAAAGAATGCAAACACGAAACAACAACTTTTTTCAAAGGTACCTTGTTTTTTCTGTATTAGGACACTGTTTTAATTTTTTAACTGTTTTCTTGTGAATAAAAATAAACATCTTAATACTTCCTGAACGTAGTTTTTTATTTTGCATTCAAAAGTGTTAAAAAAATCTGGGCGTTCCGTTTAAAACAAAAAAGTTGGACGTATTGCCGATTGAACCGGAAGTGAAAAGAATATAAACTGTATTGCATAAAATGCATTTATATTAACTATACCCCCATACCAAATTTCAGAAATCATAATTTTCAAATAACAAAGTTATTCGACCGTTCCGGGACTTTTTACTAACGCTGTATATGTATGTATAATGTTCGCTTTTTGCTGTTCCACGTATCTCTCCTTTCTTGTATTTTTCAATACATTTTACCGGCCGGAGTTAAGTAATCTATTTTTTGTGTGATATAGAATAATTTTTAATACCCAACAGATTTAAATTCAGTACATAGAGAAATATGTAATGTGACAATGTGTAAGCATACGCCAAAAACTCATAGGGTTATTCTCTGAACTATTCTAAAAATATTTGATGCTTTCGTGATTTAAAAAAACACGCTTCGTTCCAGTGACAGGACGAAAAGAAACTAATCAAACCATAACTGTACATAAAAACACGTTATTACGTTTTAACACCATTGGAACGGTTGTTTTATTTAATAACAGCAAGCACATGCTAATATTGTAAAAAGTACTACAAGTTTTGTAATTGACCAATCTTTATCTACCTAATTTATTGGGAATGATTGACGCTATGTCATCAAAAGTTTAATTAATGAAGTCTTATATCACACTGAAATGACTTGTTACACACTAGGCCTTCCTGATAGAAAAAGTATTCAACAACATCTTTATGAAATTCTTAAGAACTGTTTGCGGACTTTGATGGCCTGCTCGATTCTCGGACTTAAATCTCCTGCATTATTTCATATGGGACCATCTAAAGTTACTGCCTTACACTACTGTACTGGAAAATGCGAAGGTTTTAAGATATAGAGTAATTTTCAGTTACTGAATAAGAGGAGACATTAGCCGTTTTCTAAACATCTTCAATCAAAATCTTCATTTGCAAATTCGTAAATTTGCACATGGCTCGGCGTTTCTGGAACATTGAAATAAGAAAAAAAATAAATAGAAGCGACAAAGTCTATTACCTGTGTTATCAAGTTTATATCAAAAATGTTAACATACCAGCTTGAATTATTTCTAAATTAATCTGTGACCTATTTATCGCTATTGATACAATACATAAGTGTACGGTTTTCACGTTACTTCATATTGGTAATTTGTATGATTTTAGTGTAACTTTTGATACAAATATTACAGAGATCCGGAATAATATTAGGTGTGGTACTAACTCGCCGCTGTTTTTCAAGAGATGGCTCCAGTTGTAAATGCTGGTCGATTGTGACATAACCAAAACGTCATAAACCAAGCTTAGACAAATAGTAAACAAACCGCTTTGACACATTAGTGATTTTGTGTTGTAGAAGTTAGTTTCTACAATTTGAATTTCATTTTTTATTTGTGTTGACAATCCAGTGACATGTGTATGTTGTTTGAAGTTGACGTATTATAAATATATTGAAAAAGTATTGTATCGTTAGTGTGGCTCGTTTTAAGTAAACTTATTAAGTAGTTGATTCTATTTTATTGTGAAAGCAATCACAGCGCACACAAAGCTCTGTTACAACAGGTTATGGGCCCAGATATCCCATAAATAGAGTAGTTGAAGTAAAAACGAAACGTAACGGTTGCTAAGTGGTTTAATAAGGAAATGGCAGGAACTCTGGAAGAGCGAACAAAAATTCCGTTATTTGATGGAAGTAATTTTAACAATTGGAAGTTTCGTATGGAGATCCTACTGGAAGAGTTAGAACTATTGGAATTAATCGATGAGCCCTATACACAAAAAGTTAAGTTTTTAGAAACAGATACAACTGACGTTAAGGCAAGTAAAGAAGCTGATTTGGAAAAATTAAAGAAGAGAGATAGGAAATGTAGACTGCAAATTGTGCAAAGAATAGCTGATACACACCTAGAGTATGTGAAAGATACGAGAAGTGCATTTGAGATGTGGTCAACTTTATTGAAAACCTTTGAACGTAGGGGAATAGCTAGGCAGTTACTAATCAGGAAGTCTCTCCTGACCTTAAAGTTTGTAAATACTCAGTCAATGGAAGCACATTTTCTTAAATTTGACACATTGATAAGAGAATTACGTTCTACAGGAGCTACGTTAGAAGAATCTGATGTTGTGTGTCATTTATTATTGACAATGCCAAGTGAGTACGACACCATTGTTACAGCACTTGAGACACTGTCAGCAGAGAACTTGACCTTGTCATTTGCGAAAAATCGACTTTTGGAAGAAGAATCGAAGAAAAGAAGTTTTAAACCAAAAGTGAAAAATGAAAATCAACAGAATATTGCATTTGTAACATCAACCAAACGAAATACAGTTAGAGGTAATGCAGAAAAGTTTAAATTTAAGTGCTACAACTGTGGCATTGTTGGTCATAAGAGATCGGAATGTAAGAAACCTCAAAAACGGAATGATTTTAAGAATTCAAATGCTGAGGCAAAGGCAGCAGTGGCTAAACCAAGTGAAGAAGAATGTTATTGTTTTCCAGCAATGAATGGAAGTAGCGGGATTCATAACATAAATTGGTTTTTGGATTCAGGAGCATCTGAACATTTGATACAAAATGATCAATATTTGGAAAATGTACGGTTATTAGAAAATAAAATAAAAATAAAGAGCGCCAAGTCCGGACAGATTCTACAGGCAGAAAAGATTGGAGATATAAAAATAAAAACTGTTGTTGGTGAAACTGAAATACCTATTATAATTAAAGATGTTTTATTTGTTCCAGGCCTTGAATTAAATCTATTATCTGTACGTAAACTTGAGATGAATGGCCTAAAAATAGTTTTTGAAAAGGGCAAAGGACAGATAATGAAAGGTACAAAGATTTTAGCTATTGCTCTAAGAAATGACAAACTGTATGAGGTACAACTTTCAACAAACACTGCTCATGCTTGCTATGTTAATGACAACCAAGCAAAGCTGTGGCATAGACGGTTAGGTCATATGAGTGTTGGAAATATGAGACAATTACAGAAAGTGGCTGAAGGAGTAAGCTATAATCTAAAAGATCTGGCAGATAAAGTTTGTTCGACTTGTATAGAAGGGAAGCAGTGCTGTTTACCACACAACCACGTACATGTAAAAGCAAAACGCCCACTTGAACGGATACATACTGATCTATTTGGACCTATTAAACCTGAATCTTATGATGGAAATTGATATGTTTTGGTATTTATAGATGACTTTACACATTTTTCAGTTGTCTACCTATTGAAGAATAAAGGAGAAGTTTTTAAATATTTTAAAATGTACGAGGCAATGGTAACCGCTCATTTCAATAAGAAGATTAGCAAGTTTCGATGTGATAACGGACGCGAATATCTCACAAATGATGTCAAACAACATTTCATAAAGAAAGGAATTCAAATGGAATGTACGATTAGGTATACACCACAACAAAATGGTTTGGCTGAACGAATGAACCGAACAATAATAGAAAAAGCACGTTGTTTACTATTGGAATCAAAACTTGAAAAAGATATGTGGACGGAAGCAGTGGTTACAGCTACATATTTGATAAACCGAAGCCCCACAAGAATACTTGATGGAAAGACCCCAGCAGAATTATGGTTTGGAGAAAAACCT
>SMLS01073836.1:0-60662 GCA_004785975.1 Popillia japonica
CACCCGTTGGTAGGCTTATGATCTTTGTAGATTTAGTTTAAATGTTATTACGTTATCGAACCAATGCAGTAGTAGCAATACAAAAATGATAATAATTATGTCTGCTCCGACTTCTCCTAGTAAGTCTTGTTATTGTAGGAGCATATACAGATTTAGTAGAATACGGAGAACCGCGAGAATTTTCTACATATTGGTATGTTTATATCTTTAGAATGTTTTAAGCAAAAGCGTGAAACGTCTATCGTTAAAATTTAATTATTCTGCGGGAGAAATGCATTGGTGCTGAAACTACTTCCCCTCTCCTGCTTCTGGTAGCTTGAAATATTAAACAGAAATCGGAATTTTTTGCATGTTCGGTTATATTTTACACTTAGACTAAAAATCCGTAAAATTTTCAACGCCAGCATTTCTGACAAGTTCAGTGAAATGTTCACGTGTTATTGGCCTTTGATTTTAAAGCTTGTATGTAGTAGACTAAGTTACTGTTCACTACATCTACTCTACTTTTCATTTCAGATACAAATAATAAGCGCTTAACTTTGTGGTTATTATTATCCCGAAAAGAAAGTAGACTTAGAACACTTGATGTTCGACATTTAGGAAAAAAAAACAAAAAATCTCATAGTCTTACTTTGCTTGTAGCGCGTTTATTTGATCTTGCAGAGAAATACTAAAGACACATTCCCAATCCTATTTTTGCTCCCCTAGCTAATGGTATACTTAAAACTTCTGTACGACGTTTCGTTTTCTTTGGATCATGATGAACTTTATTTCTTATGGGCGCCATATTGGATTTTTACATAGATAGAACTGAATTCAACTATGTATCATATGTTGAAAACAAAATTTGATATTGTGTGTTAATTAACGAAGAATCTGATTTGAGATTAAATAAGGTCTGTCAATCACTTAAAATTGAGTATCGAGTAAATGAAAATCGATATAGCAATAGAATTTTGAACTGTTAATTATCGTTGCATTAGCAACGGTAAAATGGCGTGAGAAGAAAGGCAAAGAGAAACAAGATATGTTAGATATTTTCTATTCATCGAACTAAAATACAACAATGCGACTACAAGATATTTAGAATTATACCCCAGTGTATTTCGATTCAACTTCCACCATAATAATAATAATAATACTATTCATGTCTGCACATTCCCAACAGCTTGCGCATTTGCCCTAGAATCTGAAAAACTACAGAAAACCAAATTCAGAAATAACATACCGGGGTTCGAACCCATTACCAGCGGAGTGTGAAGCGAGCGCACTAGGCACTGGGCCACTAGTCAGTCAGTTAGTAAATTTCGATTCATCTGACCAAACGATCGTATTAAAAAAGTCTTCGTCGTCTTCTAATTTTTCTAATAACCAATTACAATATTCCATATATCTTAAATTATCATCAGATAGTAAACTATGACTAACAAGGACTTTCTATGATTTCAGTATATTTCGACGCAGTTCTCCACGATCCATATTCGACTAAATTTCTGTGAAGATCTAGAAAAATGGTACGATATGTTCATCGTCGTTTAGGATACAATTGTAAATATCTTGTTCTCCCTATTGTTGTATTTCAGAATGATTGACAAAAAATACATAACATATCTCGTTTCTCTTCGTTTATGTACGCCATTTTTGCGTTACTAATACAATTATAATTGACAGTTCGTAATTTCATGGCTGCCTTATTTAACATCAATTATCATTTAGGCGATATTGAATTTTAAGTTTATTGGCAGTTCGAAATGTCATATGTAGCTACCTACCTTATTTAATCTCAAATCAGGTTCTTCTTCAATTAACACACAATATCAAATTTTGTTTTCAACATATGACACATGGCTGAAATCAGAAGAACAAATAACAGAATTGATAATGATCCACAGAAAACGAAACGTCGTATAAGTACATCATTAGATAGAGGAGCCAAAGTGGCCTTGGGAATGTGCAGTTTTTCTCTGCAAATGCTACAAGCAAAATAAAAAAATTGAATTTTTTTTTTTGAAAATCTCAAACGTCATTTGTTCTAAGTCTATTTTCTAGTCGGGATCATAATAACCACAAAATTTAGCAACTTTGCCAAATTAGAACCTATTATCTATCTTCAATAATAATCGAGATCGCAATGGTGAGGATCGGAAATGAATCAGCCTGCATATATTAATTATCCTTACACTCAATAAACGTTTTGCTAAGTATTTAAAAACGAGGTACGGAAATTTTCCGCTCATATGATTTTAATGTATAATTATGAGATGGCAGACACTTGAAACGGACACTGTTAGTAGAGCTACTCTACATAAATTGCATTCAATTACTAACTGCGTAATTCCATCACAGGATCATTTGTCGTATAATATACCTTTTTGGACAACTGTAAAACCGTACTTATATCTAAAAGCATAAAAGCGTAAGTAAGCGTAGTATATATCTGTCTGACATCATCCGAATTATATTATACATACAAAACATTGTTTAAATATTGGAGGCATTAGGAAAGATATAACGGCAAATTTCGTCATTACATGCATATCTTGATCGACTAATTGTAAGGTATGATCGTGACAAAATACTATGCTGAATTGATAACGTACTAGAAATAAAATAGAATTAGTGTCTTACGTGTATAGATTTTACGAAGCCATAAATGTAATGTATCATTCAATAATCTATTTAACAGCGGAAAAATATTTCAGATATTACACAATTTAATGTATGATCTTAATATCAATAAGAAGTATGCATGTAGTTCGTACAGTTACGTAAAATCTGAAGATATCTGTATAAGTGTATGTATATGTATGTATGTATACATATACTACACATATTTATGTACCTATGTACAATAAGAATGTGGAGTATACTTTTAGCTTTCTCCAAGAATTCGATTAAAAAGTAAAAACCACAGCCAAAGTACATATTTTCTTTGCAATAAATACTTCTGTCTTTTTCTAGATTTGATCTATCATTTAGAAAGATTCTCAATAATTATTATTGGCGATGTAGTCCGTGGGTGTCCCATATCGACATGCCCAAGACTTGCGAGCGCATTATAGAATTAAATCTAACACAAAAAAAAACATCAAATTGGTGGTCCATTCTTTTTAATTCCGAAGTTAAGAGCCTAACACATTATAAACAACAAATGGTAACATATAAATTTGAATGATATTAAATCAATTACGTAACAAAAAATACTTTGAATGAATTTGTGGTTTCGAGCTTTAGACTTGTTAAAATTATTACAATAATACACAGACAATTTAGGGAATATGAATTAGGTGGCTATATTTTTTACTAGGCACTAAATGTTCCTGTAAATGTAGACGGATAAGTAGGTACTGAATGCTATTACTAGAGATTCAACTACTAGTGTATGTCGAATTAGCGAGCAAATCGGTGTACAGTAAATGACGGTTAGGCGAATTATTTTAAAACGTGCAAATCTACATCCATATCAATTTAGGAAGGCGCAAAGTATGTTTGAGGAAGGATTTCATTATAGCCAATCTTATTCTACCTCGATTCTACGAGAGACACTGACAAACTTTAGCTTCTGCAGATTAATTCTTTGGACAGATGAAGCTACATTTACTAGACGCGATATGTCAATATGTATCAGATACCTACATACATAGGTGGGCAATAACTTCTAGTCCGAATTGTCTGTGAACGTGTAGACTGGCGTAATCGATAATTTAGTAATTGGTCTTTGCATTTTTCCAGTAAGATTGCATGCCACCTATTACCTACAGTTTCTTATAAAGAAATTGCCACCACTTTTAGTAAATGTTTCTTTGAACATACGAAGACACATGTTCACATTCCGGAATTAAAGTCCGAAAGTTTATCAACAATTATCCTCAACAGATTAGTAGATGAGCTCCTATTGAATGGCCATCCAGATTCCCAGATCATAATCCTCTGGATTTCTATTTTTGGGGACGAATAAAAGATTTAGTATACGCCCAAGTTACAAACACCAGCGCAGAATTATTGGAGCGTATTCAGTAAGCTGTATAGCAAATAAAAGAAAACCGCTATATAACCAGCAACGAGGGAGGCATTTCCAACAGTTACTGAATTAAAAATAGTTTTTATGTTATTTTCAAATTGATCTTTTATTATTTGTTGTTTATAATTTGTCCTATAACGATACGGGACACCTGTATATCACACATATATTTCTCTATATTATAAACAATGTTTACAAACAGTAATAACAACTCTGTTTTAACTTTGCAAATTTCACTTGTTTACATAAAAGTCTCAAGTTAATCTGTATGATGTACCTTGTACGACTGTTATATTGATACAGGTGTAGCGATAATAAGAAAAAACGTAAAAGTGGTTGGTTATTTAAGAGATTATGTGGGAAAACGAAACCTGTTTAAATTTGGGTTACGTCCAAAACTTTAAAGATAAAAATTTCACTGTTTATAAAAATCTCCCGACACAGCTTATACAATCACATTACATAGACGAACATGGCGCTTGAAGATAAAAGAAGTTGTTGCTTTAAATAATATTTGATGAGATTGAGATGCAATTCTCAGTACGCACACACATATGTTAGTACATACATATACAATGCGATTTAGAATGGTTGCCGTAGTAAAAAAAACAGTTTTCCGGGAATTTAACTATACTTACTACCATTTTAATGAGTGAAGTTATCTACATACAATTTCATACATTCAATCACTTTTGAACATTTGGTGACATTGGCGTTCGTGTTGTAGTTTTCTTCGTTTATTTATCTTATTAAATGACCAAAATGACGTACATATTAGAATGCTTCCAAATTAACATGATCGTCCCATAACAATAGATATATTATTCGTTGACTTCGTATGTACATGTATGTCTGTTAGATACATAAGGCAAGAAATTTACGTAACAGTGATATATAATATATGATGTATTTTCTAATCTATCCAGAATCGAGAAATATTAGGGAATAGTTAATCCCTCTTTAACTATTTAATCTCTCAATGGCTTATTTTGGTAGGCAATCCAGAAATTAAGTTCAATAATGCAGTCGAACCTTTCGTTACAAACCTTAAATAACGGAAACAAAATCTCGCGTTGCTCCGTGTCTAATTTTCTATGTTCCTAAGTGTATACGGAAGCCCTTAACAATAACTGATGACATCGACTTGTTTTTTACTCAATTATTTCTTTTGCATCTGGTAACGGCATTGTTGCAGGATAGTTTTTAAAACATACCTAATATAAGGTTGCATAAAAAATTATCACAAATTCTATAGTTGATAAGCAATATTATTAGAAAGTTTTCAGATAAACGTTTACTATAAGTTAAGAATACGGAGAAGAAGAAAGAAAGACATTTATATTGAGTTATTCGGAAAAAAAAATAGTTTTTCTCGGACAGAGAATCTAATTGTATTTTTTCACACCTAATTTTACACTCTAGCCGCATAAATAATCATTATGTGTTTTGATGTAGCAAAGCTTGTTTTGAAATGGTCCCATTGATTTTACGCAGTAGTTTTGGTTGATGCTCTGTCAAATATGGAAAGTGAAAGCTGCCTCTACTGTTTTACTATTGATCAGGTAAAAATCCTGTTCAAGCAAGAAAATAATTAGCCGCTGTGTATGGAGAAGATGTATTGACAGTACGGCAGTGCCACAATTGATTTACAAAACTTCGATCCGCCAATTTTGATATTGAAAATGCACTACGTTCTGGAAGGCCAATTGAAGCTGATAGAGACCCAAAACACGCATTAATTGATGGAAAGGGGTGAATAACAACTAGTGAGATCAGTGAGAGGTTAAATTTATCGAATTCAACTATTAATGACCAAGAAAAACCTACATAAGTTTAACCTCAAAGATCCGACATAAGACTTCCCCATGTTCTCATGGAAAGGAATCTGTATCGTCGTGTTGATGTCACACATCAACTGAGGACGAGAAATGGATTGTGTATAACAGTGACAACCGACCATCGTTTTTCTTTTTGAGCTTCTATCTGACAGCACAACGATAAATTCTGAAGTGTACTGTTGTCGGCTGGGCACACTGAATGGTTCAGTTAAACAGAAAACTTGATTAACAGAAAAGGTGAAGTGCTTCGCCAATATAATGCCTCATACAAGTTTGATAACTCGACAGATACTTTCACAGTTTGAATGGAGTATATTGCCACGCCGCCTACCATATTTTCCAGATCTGGAACTTTCTGATTATTATTTATTTCAGACTCAAAAAAGTGGTATTTCTACTCCATATATTTGTCCACCAATTTCAATATCGAACAGCCATTCCTTCGGTTTGGATTAGTTGTAGTGTGTAGTTTAAAATAGAGTGTACAATTTTTGCGACTGATTTACCGCGGCGCGCCCAGTCATGTAAGTATACTATTATTATGGTTTATTCTTTTTACGAATTGAATATGTGTTGATGCTTAACATTTTTGGGAACCATGAAGAAGAATGAGAAAGAAATACCCGTCGAATTTATACCCAGCAGAACCAGACCTGTCAACTCTCAAATTTATGGATTCCAAGAAAATTTTTATCTTACTTCTTCCGTTCCACAGAAAAACAAGACAGCTATATTTCTTTCAATAATGCACAATACCTCAGATGTGGATGAAGATTCAAAGAAGCCGTTGGTAAACTTGGACTACAACTCTACAAAATCGTGGGAGTGTTGATACAGTGGACCAGACGTGTGCTTCATATAGTGTATCCAGAATTACAAAATGATGGCGTCTTATAAATACATTACATATAATTAAATTTAACAATTTGGACAGCAAAGATGATAGACGTGTGTTTTTGAAAAAACTGTCCTTTGAACTAATGGAACATCACTTGAAGGAAAGGTCCCTGACACAATCGTTGCCTAAGGGGATTTATTTCTTTTTGTCCAGATATAGAAATTAAGAAGGACCTGAAAGAAATGAAGTACTGAAAGCTGGTATTTGTTTCGTTTGTAGCACTCACAAAAACAATAAAACCAAACATATGTGTAGTAAGTGTGGGAAAATATATATATAAAGCATAGTTCTATGCATGCGTAAAATGTAAGGAAGAGGAAATGGAGGTACAATAAAATGCTAATCTGAATAAGAAGTTCTTTTAGTTATGTATGTTTATGTAAAAAGTTTTTACATTTATTTCTTATTATATCTTTTAGTTTTATCTATTAAATACATTTTCAAGTATTAAATGGCGTTTTTTTTAAGAAAAAACATTTGCGGTGCAATAGCCGCGGCGCGCCTGGTCATGGGATTATAGAAGGCGCTCCCGCCGAGAGCAAGTCAAAAGGCACCTGAATCAGTTATTTGCCGGCAAAGAACAAAAATTTTATTAGCGTAGAGTCATGATACTGCCAGAAAGATGGTAATAGGTATTGGACCAGAATGGACGAATTATAATTTAATACTCCTAATTTATTTATTCAATCCAATAATATGTAGATTTTCACAAGAAAGCCCGCATTAACGGGCATCCATATATTCAATTTAGCAAGAACGACCTTGTAATATATACTCAAAAATATATTGACATTTTGTATAATGTAATAACATAATTATCAATATTCTAACAACTGACAATATAAAATGAATGATCGATTTATCAAATAATATAAATTCATACACATATTTTTTTTTATAAAACCAAATTACGGAAATTACAAGGTATGTGTAGTTGACTCTATTTAAAGCTCTTCCCTGATCATGCTGTTACAACAGTATATGTAAATAAAAAATAGAATTACTAATTGTACCTTTTACTATGTTGAAATCCGTAATATGGAACACTATTAAAATTATATTAAAGAGAATGTACATACGTTAATGAGTATTATTTGCTTCTCCAAAAAAATAGTAATCGATGCATAGAACTGTGTTTATGATGCAGAAGAGATGCAAAGAGGTATTTATTGCCTGAGTAAATGTCCACCTTGTGCAATTATCGGTAGGTACTACAAGAAGATGTTGAGAAATACTAATTTACCGCTACTAGTTTCATGTGTTTTTTTTCCATTCTTTAAGCATCTGAAAGGACCATAACAATTTTTATAGTAAATAAGCATAACATTCACGTTAACCATACTTCGACAACAAAACTTCGCGCTCACAATCTTATTTATTTGAATTAAACGAGACGATGTCTACAGTGTCCATTCTATTCCAACGATATTCCCCCTGTCTCTCGGCGATTTTCAACTTCTTGTTTTAGTGTTTTAATACTAGCTGTCTTACCGTTTTACGTTTACTGTTTATATCGTGGGTCGCGGAGCTACAACTAGCACGTCTTCCATTCACGTAAAGATCGGTTTTTCGCGTCCGTTGAACCATCAGCGATCTTAACTGAGTGCTGCTGTCGGCTTTTTATTTTTTTAATTATTATAACAGAACTCGGAAACGAACATTTGGCGAATTTAAAACAGACATCCCAATTACCTATAATCAGATTTATATGTTTATATTGATAGACAATTAAACGCATGTGACAGAGTGAATCGCTGCACAAGTAAACTGTATTGGTGACATCGCACGTCTTACTTTAAATATCAACAATTCTCCGACATTTATGTATTAATTTAGGTAAGGCACTAATTTTATTACATCTAAACGTTAATTTTTGTATTAGTAATATGGAAACTAAATTAACTAAAAACTACAAATAACCGGTTAATAGTCTAGAAAGTGATTGAAAAGTTGCACACCGGCTTTTTATAAAACTCTCTTTTAAAATTAGCAAAGTAAAACAAATACGCATTAGTTGGTTCTATTTTTTATACAGTGCGTTTTGACTTTATAGACGTCAATTTTTAGGTAACTCGATTAAATTTACTACAATGATAAAGAAAACGACAATTTTGAATTTTTCGGCTTCATTTTTGATCCATACATAATGCAATACAAAAAATCAAAGATCTATTGTGGTTTATTTACATTTTCTTCTAATGTGTTATAGTTGCCAATTACAGACCAAATCCTACGATACGATCCACTATTTACTAGTGCTAATAATATATCGTTTAGCATATATGTTTATTTTTTCAAGAAGTCAAAACAATATAAACACTAATTTTCTTAGTAACCAGCAGGGAAGTGTATTATCCTGTAATAATTAACAGCAGCATTGTGATCAAGGAAATCACATTTATGTATGTCCTAAAACTAACCATTAACCGCGCCTTCTAATAACTTAACCACAACGCGGAATATTCTTCATTAACAAGCGAGACTAATATTTGCAAGCAAAACAAGAACTCAATACGCTGATTTCATATTTATATCATTATAAAACTGAAAGGCCCGTGTTTGGTAAGTTTTCAAGCGTTTGAAAGGCCAATCTGTAAAGATTAATGTCAATAAATACGAATTATTGAAGTACGTATGAAGTTCAAAAAAAAAGCAATAAGAAAGCAAGAGAATATTTGATACAATCAGCAAATTTGTTGGAATTTTCAATACTATAGAGAAATTATTCAAAACATAATCATACTTACTCTTATAAGGATACAATTTAAAAGATTGCTAGACGTTGTTGCAAAATAATACAGAAGGTTTCCGCGAGTTCAGCCTTCACTCCAGGCTTTTACGATACCATAGTTGTGAAATATACCGGGCGAGTTTTTTATATTGAGACAACGGAACATCTCTAAAACATCGTATCAAATGAAAAAAAAGATCTTGATAAGATTTGTTATAATGTAGGGGGCTCACTGAATGGTGCCAAACCCTTAAACTTAAATAGGAACCCCCATTTTGTATTGCAGATTCGTATTCTACGCCATCAAGTATGTAGTTTTTGTTTGAAACTTCTTTCCGATTCGTAACAGATTGCGCCGTAATCCCAAATCACATGGTTGTAAATCTCTAGAAAAAATACTCAGAAAAGAGAACACATGATTTTGTGTTTTATGTGTTAAGTGTCTCTTGTGTTATCTGCCAAATATTGAAGCGTAGGGAATATTACCATTTAGAGTATCCATGCATCAAGAACTTTATGGCGAAGATTTTCTAAAAGAGTGAGTTTTTGTAAATGGGAACTTCAACGGATACAAGATAATCCCAATTTTCTTGCTCGAATATTATTTTCTGAGAAGGCACAATCACGGTACTGTAAATCGGCACAACATGCATTACTGGAGTATCAAAAATCCCCATTGATTGCGCCCAGTTGAACATCAACTTATTTGGAACGTAAATGTTTGGTGTGGAATAATTGGCAATAAGGTTATTGGTACATATTACATCAATGGCAACTTAAATGGTGAAAAATATCGAAACATTATGCAGAATGAACTTCCACTGTTCCTTCCGTTGGAGAGAGGTATTAGATCAAGTATACAATCGTCGATGAATTGGAAGAGGTGGTCTAGTGCCTTGGCTTGCAAGATCGCCAGATCTTACTTCCTCTGGCTTCTTTTTGTGGGGCCAACTAAAGACTGAAGTTTATATAGAAGTACCAAAAACGAGGAAAAACATGATTGAGCGAATCAACAACGCTTGTTCAAAGATTACGCCGGGAACACTTCCCTGTTGTGTGCAATCACTCCAATTCCGAATAAATAAATGTATCGGAGTAGAAGGGCACATTTTCGAATACTGATGACGTAAAGTTCTTCGTTGCTGAACGGCTTTTTGAAATGATATTTTAATGTTAAAATAAAAAAAAACACTAAATCATGTTTTCTCTGTTTTGAGTATTGTTTCTAGACGTTTACAGGCTTGTATTTTGGGATTACAGCGCAATCTGTTACGAAAAAAGTTTCAAACAAAAACTTCATAGTTGATGGCGTTGAATCCGAATCTGCATTACAAAATTGGGGTTCCCATTTGAGATTTCAAAATTGTGGAGACGGGGAGGGGAGAGCGACCCCCTACATTATAACAAATCTTATTAAGGTCTTTCTTTGATTTGATGCAGTGATTTAGAAATATTCCGTTGTGTCAAGATAACTAAGAGAAGATAATTACTATGTGATGATATAGATAAAAAAAAAAATGTTTTCCTTTTTGCTTATTTTTTAAAACCCCGTATATTTCACGAGGCAGACAAAACGCGAAAGCTTTCATAATATTGATATTTCCATTTGTCTATTCAAATCGTTTTAATTTAGAATTACCTACAATATTGAATTTGCACATATATATGTAAAGGGTTTTCAATAAGAATCGAAACCCACGTGATCTCTGACGTAAAATGACGTAAATAATATGTTGGTAAAACAAAAAATTTCCCTAAGCTATCTAACCGGTCTAAACTGAGTTGCTGGTCGATATTTGATTTGACAGTTTTTATACGTCTCTGTTTGTGTCGTTCAGTTGTTGATTAGTTGTGATTATTTACAATATAAACCTAACCTGTAAAATTTTAATTGTCAATATATGTAAATAAAAATTCTGGGGGATTTTATTTGTAAAAATATGTATTACCATACTGTTAAATGGGTTGCATATCTAAAAGAGGTCACATGGGTTTCGGTATTTATTGAAAGCCTGGTACAAGATTAATAAAATTACTGAAATAGCCTTGTTAAAAATAATCCAGTACAAACAGAATTTCATGTCTGGCAATCTACTACATCTGGTTTTCAACGCCATCATGCTGATTTTGCAAGACTGAATCAGAATATGGAGATTGGATCGTCATTGATTCGTCTTCAAAATTTTCAGTGTTTGCAAAAATAGCTCAAAATAACTAGCTCAACATTTTGTGCGCACTTTGAAAATGTATCTCAACAGCTCAGGACAAACGAAAGAAAATGTCTCTAAATTTCTAAAAGTTTCTTTTATAGCATATAATTTCTGTCTATTTAGTACAGTATAGTCCAGTACAAGTAGAACGCCAAGATAGTTAGATCCAAATATATACAAAAATGTTCGATAACTTCATATCCACAAGTTGAATGTCCGAATTGCCACGGAACTTAATGACCAAAAAAAAAAATAATAAACGTGTGCCGGTGCAGCATCTGTTGATGAAGAGCAACACGGTCTAAAAAGATTAGTAAGAGTATTACTTTGTCAATTTATAGATTACACTTCAGTGAACTACGCGTATAATTCTTTCTTGTTAAAAAAGGAAATGTTGTAAATTCTTGCTATAGATATTTGTTGTCCACTAATTTCATACATACATATATGTAATATTTATTTTTCGTTTTATTTATCATGTATAATACTTACAAGTAATTCACGAACCCGGAATTGAAACATAACAAGTAGAAAATGTAATATAAAATTACAGTGGGTAATACAATTTTTTAAGCTTCTTTAATTAAAATATCAACAATTTTACCGTCTCAAAAACCTTGTAGAGACTGGAACAAGTAATAATCACAAGTTGCCAGATCTGAAAAATATGGTGAATGTGCCAGTATACTCTATCCAGTCTGTAAACGTTTTTGGTGACTTTCCAGAGTTGTAGGTGATCTCGCATTATCTTGGAACACGGCGCCTTTTCTGTTGATCAATTCTGCGACTTCCTTGTTTAAATAAAGCATTCAGTTTGTCCACCTGAAGATATTTTGATGAACACTGGCTTTCGAAATGCTTTGAAACGCTTCATCTGTTTGTGCTCTATGATTGCGTTTGACATTGTTGTAGACAACCCATTTCTCGTTCCCAATGATGATGCGCATCAAATCTGTTTTTAGAAATTTGAGAAGCAAATCACAGTCGTTAACGCTACGACACAAATTTCGTTCGGTAGAATAGGAGAAACCTATATGTCGTGATTTGTGGCTAAACCTAGACCTTTCAATTGATCATGAATTTAAAAGATTTAACCTCTCAGCAATCTTACGAGTTGTTATACGCTAGTTTGCATCAGTTAATGCTTTCATTGTTTCTTTATCAGGTTTAGCTGGCCTTCTATAACTTGGTGCATCTTCAATATGAAAACCATTTTTGGTACTGAGGTCAGTAAATCTTCTCCATACACATCGACTGAACTTCTTATTCAAGAGCATTGTTACTTTTTTGATAGTAAGAAAGCAAGACATGCCGAAAATACTGTTACAATAACAAACTACTGGGTAGAATCAATCGGACCTTTTCGCAAGCAAAACATACATACATTAATTAGTCGGGGAGATATTACACAGAGACGTTGTGGTCTAAATTGCTTCCTTTTTAAATCCAGTGCTTTTTTTACCCAACAATTTTAAAATACTAGGATCAAAATTTGACGCGCTATATAACAACAATTTATTTCAATTAAAAATTAAACTGTAAGAATGCAATTATTAATCATTATTAATAACAATGATAATTAACGAAAATATTAAATAAAGATTCATACAAAGTTCAAAACAAAAATTATAAAAGATGTTGAAAATGTGATCCTTCTGCTGGAATGTACGCATCAATTCTTCTCCTCATAGATTGACTGACTCTTTGGAATGTTCCTGGGGTGTTTTTAATAGTCTGGAATGAAGCTACTATTCTATTTCAGAGCTCTTCTTCTGTGTTTATTGGCGTATTGTAAACCAAAATTATTAGGTACTAAAATGTGCAGGTGCACTATCGTGCGTATACCAGCCTTCATGTCTAAAGTTGAGTGGGATATTGTCAAGCAGATGCTCTTAAAGAAATTCAAATACAATTGTCCGTTGAGGTTTCTTAGCAGGAATAATGGTCCTACCAAAACATCTCCTATTATGCCAGCCCACACATTCACAGAAAATTGTTCTAGATAATTTTGTTCACTTATTGCGTGTGGATTTTGTTCAGCCCACAAATGGTTATTATGGAAATTTCTTGGAAAATTTGCGTCGTCAGAAAATAATCTTCTTGATCGAATAAGGGATTTTCAAGCAACATTTGTAAAAACCACCGAGAAAAGATTATACGTAGTAGAAAATTGCCGAGAAGAAGGGCCAGTACCTTTTGAATATGGCACTCATATAATCAATAATTTTCTAATATTGTCTATACTAGAACATGCGTGACTGCCGATACTGACCCTATTTTTCTTGTACTCGTACTAGGATCATTTTCAACAGCATTCAAAACTGCTTTCTCAATTCCTGGGGTCCTGGTTCGCTCGGTTAACTGTTCCAATTCACATAGACGATAGTAAAGTCGTGAAAATGTCTTACTATTACATATTACACGATTAACATAATGCTGTTGATACAACCTTCTGGCTTCGTAAGTATTGCCATGTGCAATATATACATATAAATGTATGTCTGCATATTCTTCATTTGAAAAATTGACCATAATAACTCCGAACTGAAAACCAACTCAAATCAATCATCAGCACAATATGTAACAACAAGTAACAATTACAGGATCAAAACCATTTTGATTATGTAATTTTAAAATTGTTGGGTAAAAAAAAACACGGAATTTCAAAAAGGAAACATTTTAGACCACAACTGTAATATCTCCCCGACATTAATTAACACCCTGTATAATAATGATGCGGCTTAAATGTAAAGTTGGGTACTATTAGTAATTAGGAATGAAGCCGATGTGTTCCTATAAATTATAGTAGCATAAAGAACAGTGCCGAGAATTACATAAATTAAGCAGCACGATGAGTTTATATATCCGTTATTAAGCAAATTGCAAATTTATTTGTATTTTCCACATAATCCTCATTCTACAATTAGTCTTAAAACAAATCTCAAAGATGCCTATAGCCGTTTGTAAGAATTACAATCTTAGTTGGTTTTCTTTTATAATCTTTTATTACTGTTAGCATTAATCAATACCTACTATAATAATTAGTGGTATGGGTTTTATTAACCTAAAAATTGGGATTCCATACCCTATCCGCATATTACAATAATTAGTTCTCAGTTCCCTCTGGCTGATTATATCACATCGACTTAAAGAGGGTGACTTAACCGGACACCTAAGGATTCTAGGTGATCTCCGAGAGAGGTCCAATCCTTAAACAAGCGAACGGACACCATGACTGTCAACTTGCATCGCGAGCGACCATTCAGAGTGCTATTTCTTAGCCGTGAGAAATGGAGCTCTGGGGGACCTAATTTTGAAAACGGGTCCCGTGTTTGGTACACAGAGGCATCCGAAACTAGCAAAGAAGTAGGGTTTGGCGTTCATAGACAGAGGACTAACGTCTCACGAGGACTAGGAACATCTACAACAATTTTTCAAGCGGAGATACACGCCATAGACTTTTGCGTCGGAGAAAACCTAGATAAAGGCCTGATAGATGCATACATCGACATATGTCCCGATAGCCAGGCCGCGCTGAAGCTATATCCACTGACAGGTTTGAGTCTAAGTTGGAATGTGATGCAACAGGCTACAAATGACAAGGTATTCCTAATGTGGGACCTAATGTGGGGCACACTAATACCAAAGACAAGCCGCAGACATGCACGTCACTGGACCCGAACCCTTCTTTGTTGTATCAAAACACCAGCTCAAGCTGGAACTTAAAAACTGGAAAGCAAAGGAAATGGCAGCCCTCTGGGCGAAAACACTCCGACAAACACAGGCAAAGAAATTTATCAACTACTCTCCCAATAGTAATGAAAAACATCTTGATCTAAGACAATCAGACTTAACGACCTTCATGAGCCTATTTACTGGTCATTGTCCTCTAAAATACCACCTCAAAAGATGGGCAAAGCTGTTCTAGACACGTGTCGATTTTGCGAACTGGGAACTAAAACAGCCGACCACATATTTTGTGAGTGTGAAGCATTAGGTCGGCAAAGGTTTCAGCATCTAGGACAGGCGACTCTAACGCCTGAACAGATTAGGGCTTCGGCACCCAAACTAATCCTGGAATTCGTTAAGAACATCAGATTAGAATGGTACTAAAGAAATAGGATGTTCACAATAGATCAATAGGTCGCAGTGAATAGAGGCTATGGAACCTGGCCATAACCAGGTTCCATAGCCTCTATTGTGTGTATTGTATTCCATAGAATACAATACACACAATTTTAGAAAATAACACATCTAGTATTACCAAACAAAAATAGCTGCGAAGTACATTTTTAGTAGTAGTTGGACTTCTTTCCTTCATGTCTCCGCAATGTTAGTGAGGGATCGCGTTAAAGATTTTTAATATTTCCATTCCGTCAAAAAGGAATATAGAAACAAATAAAGTTGTTACTTGCTAATTACTACTCATTTTATTTAAGTAAAAGGGAAGACTTCCTATATATGTCCCACAATGGTATAAAGTCAGTTATTGTTGTACAAGTAACAAAAAGCATAATGACAAAAACTCTTGCAATAGTAACCTATTCCGCAATTCTAATAAATTAGCTTTAAATGTAGAAAAATGTTTCTGCCGCATTAAAAACTCTTTAAATTCTTATCCCATTAAAAATATATTAAAATAACTGTTTTATTCAACTAGTAGAACTTGATTAGAAAACAACATAACTAATTAACATTAATTCGCTTTGATGATAAGAAATACCTATGTATGCATATTCGATAACTTTCAGCTACTACAAAACAACAAATGAAGAAAGTATATTACGCAATTAATATGCATTTGCTTTCTACAATTTATAACAGGCGGAGATACAGTAAATTTTAAGTACACGGCAGTTTAATACCTTGAACAAAATTGCTAGAAATCCTGTGGTTCTATAATTTTATACAACCTTCATATCCCGCAAAGTTAGTTGCCACTGCATTAATTTAAATCAATTTTTAAAATCTAACGTTATGTTGAATGGTTGAACCTCGCAATCATTACAACTATGAAGTAACTTGCTGGGCGTAAATCTGTGCCTCTAAAAATTATATGACAGCATCCTACGTATAAACATTTGTTTGAATTATATGATTTAGTAACATTGAGGTCGATAGTTCACTGGGGTTTTAAAATTATTACGTGACATGCAGAAAATAATACATTCTATGTAGGTAAATACGAATTTTCAATTAGCAGCCAGCATCATTTTTTTAGGTAAATGTGCCGTTAATAATTATAGCCAATCCCAATTTCTACCTCAAATAGCTGTTGTCAGTTCATAAAAACTCAATGTAAGATATATGCCACCGGAGTATGAATTACCTACATACCTAGTCACGAATTGCCCAAGAGTATTAATATAAAAATAGCGGCAATTGACAGATTTATAAGTATAGTAGGTACCATACATTTTTATGCGGGCATTTGTTGTTTCAAGTAATACATAATATTTATACATATAATAAGTTATGACACATCATGGTAAATTTAAAATAAAATTCTAAGAGTTGTTTTAGCTAATTCTGTAGATTAGATAAAGTTGGATCCAATTCAATAATACATACAAAAAAAATACAGTTAAAATAATATATGTATCACATAATTAAAAATTGGTATTTTGGCCTCTTAACATTTTGTTAATTACTGGTATCAAATCAGAAATCAGCGATCCTCATTCTAGTAAAACAATCCCAAATATTCATATTTTCTCTTCTATGGTCCATCAAAACTCCTAGCCAAATCGACCGCGAACCATTCTTCAAGGTTTAGAAACAAAATTTATACTTTTGACTCGGAGATCCATAAAACGATTTACCACTCCCCTACTGCTCCATTTAATTGAGTTTTATTTTCAGTGATTATCAGCCTGTCAGTGTATACGTTTTACTATTATCTCGTGTGTTTATTTAAGCTCAGAGCCAAAACTCGTTTTTGTGTTGGAATTATAAATCTGCTTTTAGAGTCATTTGTTATTGGTCATCTACTGCCTCTCATATTACTAAACGGCCCATCTGCTTCCTCCTTAGCATCACATACACTTTGACCAATAGTCGCAAAAATGGCCCCTTTGCAAATCCCACGTACGGTATTTAAGGAAGAAATGGAGGAAGGCCTACGTAACACAACCAATTGTAAACCTCTCACTTTTATGTCATTACATTCGATTGTGATATATGTATCTGCTTTCGTTTGAAATTCAAGAATACTCACAAAACTGCCCAGAACGTATGCGCCCTGAAGAAACTACTGATAACTATTTTTCGATTTTTGATAAGAGGGATACTTTCTAATGGTAGTTATAGCGGTTAGGAAATTTAAGAAGCATCTAGTTGTCTAGTTGTTGCTGTGGTTTCCTACCACAGTTAATAAACTCTTTTTGCAAATGCCGCTGTTCCTTTGTGAAAGTGAGTCATAGCAGTTTTTCCTAGATTTTTATGGAAGAATATTGACAAAGATGGCAATCCTATGCTTTCATAAGACAATCATTTTCAAAATATTAACACATATTACTTCCAGGGAATGGCATACTAAAAGTTCAACTTACTGTAATGGCATTTCATTGTATGATCTAATAGGCTAAGCGTAGTTCACTGTAGTGTTCATCCTCACAATTTGCTAGGTACTCACCATTGTTCGATACTTTCCGAACTAGAGGAGATACCAGGCATATGTATATTCTGTGATGTAACATATTTAAAGGAGAAATGGGCGATCTGATTCAGATGATTTTAATTCATCATTAAATAGTAACGTCGTTATCACTTCTACAAATCTGAAAGTATATTTTAGCTTACTTAAATTTTTGCGTCAAATCCATATCTAATTATGAATAGTAGAATTTCAACGAACTAATTCACTAATGTAACCCAAACTGAAAATAGTGAATTTATAAGTCTACCAAATCTACTAAGCTACCATGACAGTACAGTGACGGCAGTATAGGCAAAATCAACGTTAACGTCTTGAGTTCTAAAAAGCTAAAATATTATATTTAAATGTTTCATTCAAACTAAGACTACCACGACTAACTTATATGTAAATATAAATTATATACAAATAAGTTAAAAAAGCTCTAAACGCGTATACGTATATCTCCGTAATCATATGTATAAACCATTTTTAATTACTTACTTTGTAGAAACAAAGGTCATTGCCTGGACCAGGAAAAAGCTCATCGTGGTAGTTTTCTATAGTTTTCTATAGAGATATTCCGGAATTTCGGCTAACAGCAGGAGTGGTTTGCGTGTGTCACTTCTGAGCATACCAAGGTTAGCGGTGATATGTACACTTGTATGTATGTGCAAGATTTACGCAAGAAGTTGTTGTTTATGTTGATGTCCGGCTTATCTATGCCCCGAAAATTAAACGCGCACCTGCTGCTACATAAAAGCGGTAATTTTCCGTTCTTAAATAATTTTTAAATTAAATACAAAAGTATTATTGTTTATAGGTAACGTTGCTCATAAATTATTCGAGAATAACACAAAATTGTACAAGCAAGTAACGCCCTGTGAGCATTCAACGTACAGTAATAAATAAGAACGAGACCGTTAGATGTCTTCTCATAGACGAAAATACGATAAATTATGGGCTACTTTCCTAACTTGATTATTTAAATGAATGAAATTTTGCCGTTCTAATTTAAACCACCAGGTTTGTAAATCACGCGTTATATCGGCATATTTTCTCATACATTTATATCACTAAACGATTAGTGTTATATTAACTACATAGGTACATACATACATACGTGATAATGTTTATAAATTGTTTAGATAGCATACAGTTAACATTGATCATATTTTAAAGAAAAACGCGGCATAATAAATTCAAGATTTAAGAGAGTATTTCTTTTCCAAATATAAGCTTACTCCTTCCGTCTCTTCTATTAATTAATGGTGTCATCGGTACAGTATATGTACATATGTATATAATATTGTCTAATGAATGTTTACTAAATTTATCGGGTCATGAGATCGTCTCAATCCTCAAGGATATATTAAAGGAAGTAGTACATTTCAGTGAATATAAAAACAAAACAAAATGCATAGCTAATTAGTTACAATGATGGGGGTTTTGGTTATAAAACTTCAAAAAGAAACAGGAATTTGTAGTACAATAGCAACGTACAATAAGGAATATTGAATATATTAATGCCGAGAGATGCCAAAATAATAAACACAAAAAATGCCTATAATAGGCGCTCGTGGTCTATTGTTGAAATCACCCTGCCAATAAGAGTACAATGAAACAAGATCAAGCAATTGGCTTTGGATCACATAATTTTGCTTTTAGCCACAAAACCTCATCAGCGAAACTTGTCATGCAAGATCTGATTTGAAAGAGTAAATTAATTATTGCATTTTATAACAATTCATTGTTCGATTACATTATTATTTATTTTACTATACTGCGTTACTATTATAATTACAATTCTATATATTTTTAAATACCGTTTGGCTCCAGTAGATACCAGACAATATTTCTCCCTATCGCTCGCCTTTTAGGGTAGGTAGTTATCAGAACCTGCGATTTCAATTGTAATACCAATAAAACAAATGACTTGCACCAGAAATACCTAAACTTTATTTAAGTTTTAATAAATAACATTTTTTGTGAATGATAACAAATTCACTGTAGAATAAAATAATGCCGCTATCTATAAAGAAAAACCACGAACTGTAGTCCAAATAAGTTTTGGAGCAAACAACCACTTCAATACAAAAATGTTACTCAACGTGCTCCTCATTTTGTGGCAATGATCTGTAATAGCTGAAACAGACAAAAATTCATTGAATTATTTTAATATCGGAGCTTTACAAACAGTCATATAATTCCTTAGAAAAATATAATTTAAACTCGGAAATTCTTAGCACATTCGACACACTTACTTAATAGCCCTATACAGCTGATACAGCTGCGTCATCGCAACAAATACATTAACGCTAAACAGACCGTAATTCTTGGGAATTATGACCAAAGAGTACCTCGACCATATGACGCCAGTGGCAGCTAAAGAAGCGGATTGTGCGATGCTTAATTGATCGACCGGTCTCCGCAAATCACTGATTCCTGCTATTACCAGACCCTGTAATAAACGTATTTTACAAGAACTAATTACCTTACGAATAATCGGTGCATAGACTATCTGCGTTCAGTTAGAAATGCTTTTGAAAATAACATTAACCATTGTTAGTTTGTGATTAGTGCAGTACAGTTGTTTTAATTGTGTAAGTGCGTAACTACTGCTGTTACAGAATCTACTTAGTTTATAATCAGTAACTTGTTGTTCACACAAGATACCAGGTCAACGGGATTTAATTAGTCTTAGACACAGTTTTCATGTCGAAATTCCGCTCTAGGTATCGTGATTTAATGTTAAGACAAGGTTGAATATTGATATATACGGAATAAGTTATCAATTGCATTATCTATGTAATTGCGTATCCTACAAAACTTACCCATTTGAACGCTGGTGCCCAGAAGAAAACAGTTTTAGGACCTGCAACAAAAATAGCATTTGCTTCTTACCTTAAATATAGAACTATTTTTATTGCTACAAACTTTGTATTTGTCTCTTCATTAACAGTGATAGAAAATCATAACCAGGAAAACCGTGTTTTAAATGGTGCAACAGGCCACCACGCTCAATATGGCATCCTACAAATTTATTGCCGATTGAGAGACTACGATTATCGCTATAACATGGTACAGCTTTACTACTGAACGTCGTCGGTCCAGCAAGCTCAGTATACGCATTTTTATTTCCGAACGAACACATTTCAGCATGTGTTACCTCCGACTGTTCAATGTAGACTAAAACAGTCTCATCGATTCTAAATCAAGCTAATCTTACTAATTAGGACGTAGATAATACATTAATAGCAAATTTATGTAGCCTGACACACAAAAGACAACAAAATCTAGCTTACATGCTTTATATTAAGTGATGTGATTGTTATGAGAGTAATAAACAGAATAGTCATTGTTGATATATCATATTAGCTTATTATATTTACATCTTCTCCAGTGTGTGTGGGGTGATCTGACACAAATCGATTTTAATACAGTTAGTTATATTTTTAAGCATTGCATATTCGATACAGCGATAAGTTTTGTCGGCCATGTCTGCGATAATTACAGTGCATGCATTAACATAATTTATGAAAAGTTCTAGAACTATTCATTTTAAATTAAGCTTAAGCTCAATATAACAATAATTTACACTACAAAGTGCCACCAACTTCTAGCCAATAGTGTCATGTGTATCAAATCAAATACAAGATTGAACTTTGGTATCAGGACAACCCATCAAAATATGAGTTTTTGAGTTGTCGGTGTTCCCTTGTGTATAAAGACATTTTTAATTAAGGTGCTATCTACGGCTACATAGCTTAAACTTATGCTAGAACATTATCAACAAGTTCATCAAGTAAAATATAATAATAAAATATTTATTGCTAAGAGCAATGTTGTAAATTTGCACAAGTAATAGGTGAATGGACAACATCTCTCTCCCAGGTGATTTTTTCAAGCATAGATATTAAAACTTGAATATCTAAAATGCATTGTTAATACTATTACGGCAACAATTGAAAAATGGGATCCTCTGTCCTATCGTTCAATACCTAGGAGCAATATTCTATTGTCATTCAGGTACCATTTACCTCTTCCCACTGCGACCTAATGATTTATTCCTAGGATTAGTTTGGATGCCAGAACTTTCATCTATTCACACTTTAAAGTCGTCTGTCCTAGATGCGGAAATGTTGGCCAGCCTACTCTGCTCGGCTGTCTCAGTTCCCAGTTCACAAAATCTTATCTGCACATCTTTTTGACGTAATAATTTAGAGGGCAAAGGAACAGTGAACAGGCACGCGGGTTCTTAAATCTGATCTTTCTAGATCAAAAATTTTTTTATTTTTTATTACTATTTGGCGACGAGTTGATAAATGTGTGCATGCCATGCATGTCAGCGCCTTGCTTTGCAAGTTTATCCGATATTTGTGTGCTCTGGAATCTACATCAGGGATACCCTGTTTTTTGTGGCCTATTGCGTCACATGCAGTTGAAATTCCGAAGATAATTTGGATTCAAAGTTATGAGCAGTTATAGCTAGCAGAGCTGTTTGGCTAGCGGTAGATATGTGGTTAGGTTAGGTTTTCTCTGATACAAAGATCTGCGGCGTGCATTCCTGCATGAAAAATTCCTGGAGATGCTCCTAGGACTCTAAAGACGTTATTTCGGTTCATAAACCCCCACTCCTGCCACTTTGTTGGTTTTGGGTCCGTCCGTGTACTAGACGCGGGATCCGTTTTTCAAAATCAGCTCTATCGAAGCTCCATCCTTGGTATCATACTGTCCGTTGGCCTGCTGAAGGACTGTACTTCTTCACAAATGTCATCTTGAATCTTTAAATGTATGTATACTTCAATAGCATATTGCGGCACTTCTCAGTGTTTGTAATAATGTTGACTGCCTAAGTACACTTTCTGATTATTTGTTTGGTTTCCTTCTTCTAGCGCGATAGTTGTTTTTTTATACATAGGTGGCCAAGAAATTAGAAACTCTAGAGAGACTTAATAATTCAATCCAACTAAGGCTGAAAAAGTAATTCTATTATTTTTAAGATATTAAGATAATGTGCACTATCATTATGCTCCCACATTTCACTAAATTTATCAATATCTGGGGTTTCCATCCTTGACTTTTAATACTTCTAGTACTCTAGTACTCGGCGAGGCATACTTTATATATATTATAATATTGTGTTTTCTGAGCAAGTTATTCAGTGATTTTGCTTTGTAGCAATGCGCACCATCCCGCATACAGGTATATACATATACAGTCTAGTGTACTGATATTATCAATATGAGGACGTAAAATACCATCTAGTACTCTTAAATACTCATCAAAGTTAAGTCAAGTACTGACCAAAGTTTCTAATTCATTGGCCGCCTACTGTAGATATCTGTATGTCAGTTAAGGATACATAGTTCCCGGAGACTCTGAACAAAAAGCTTTCGTCACAATGCTTTTTCCACATTAAGAGAAAATACTAAAAAATGGTAAGGAGCAATATTCTCTGTGTACTAACGAAGATGTTATGACGATATTAACTACATACATACATATTGTTAAAGCATTCCGTTTTAAAACTACACCGTGTGCAAGAATAATTGGAGAAGGGCATTTGAGTCAGTATAGATGGAGCTCCTAGTATACGCATGTATCAGCAACAATCAGTATCACTCTGGTAGAATCATTACATTCCATTGTATTAACTTGGATTTTCCGTATTCTCATTTTTGTCTATTTAATTTATTTTATCTGTTTATTACAAGAAAGATTTTTATAACTTCATTTTTTTTCAATACCGGATATTTATAATTCATAACCGACGCCGCAGTCATAACAAATTCACAAAACATTTAATCATTAATGTTTTTAGGTTAATGCAGTTTTATGGAACAGCACAAGTTTATTGCTGTAGCAGCTCTTAATACGTACATACATACATACGTAGACATACATATAACAACAACGAATGTTAAACTTTTTGTTATATTGTCAGATTAAGCCGCAGACAGAAACACATCTTTGTATATGCAATATAATCTATCTAATTCAGTTCAATATACATATGCACATATGTAGGTATGTATTTGAATTATTACAGAAGATATTCTTCCTTTAATACCATCGATAAATAAGTATGTAATGTATGTATACATATGTGTGATAACGACTAGCGCGCAGGTACTATGAGACGTAGGTTTACTTCAACTCAGGTATAAACAATTGTGTCGCATATTACAACTGTAGAACGAGATACATGAATACATAAATTACTTTGATTACCTTGATTGCATACTCATTTGATTTCATTAAGGTCGTTGAGCACTAACGCTACGAAAATGCAATCTCATCGAAGTAAATACACATGTTACGTATCGTAATCGTCTGTCTGTGTGCATAACCAATAACAATATAATGGGCTGTTAACTTTTTCATAGTAATGAATGGAACTCAATTTGCACATCATAAATTTCTGTCTGTGTAAACATTTACTCCAAAAAGACAGGGTAAAGTTGTCTTTGATTTTTCAATTTGGATAGTAGTTTAGTCTTTTTGTATTTCTTATCGATTTCTTATCCTTCGTTTGGCAAAAGCAGTATGTTTAACCTGTTTATTGAGTTGTAACTTTGTCATTTTATTTAAAATGGTGACATTACCTGAACGATAACGAATTGAAATTCTTTTTATGGTCGGATTTGGAGACAGGATCACTCAACAAGAATGTTGTTGAATTGTTGTTGAATTGTTCAATGAAACTCAACCTGGTCGGCGTCTCATTAGCCAAAGCATAATATTGAATCTAAATTCCGTAACTTTGGTCATGTTCGTGATTTACCTAAATCTAGTCAACCCTCAAAATCAGAACAAGATCAACTAAACGTTTTATTGGAAATACAAGAAAGTCATCACGCAACACTTAACCAAGTGGCTTCTGATTTCAATATTGCAGCGTTAACAGTTCACAAAATTATGAAAAAAGAAAAGTATCATCCTTATAAGGTATGTCCTGTTCATAAGCGATCTGAAGACGACTTTGATCGGCATTAATTATAATAATTTCGTAAGAAACGTATTTTTTCTGACGACACTACGTTTACGCCGTGTCAATAAGCAAAACTGTCGTTATTGGGTTACCGAGAATCCCCGATGGATGATGGCGTATCTCACTCAACATCCTCAAAAAGTGAATCTGTGGTGCGGCATAGTCGAAGAAAGAATTCTGGGTCCTTATTTTTTCGGACGTGAACCTAACTGGTGGAATATATTTGGAATTTATTTGAGCCGACTTCATTCCCGACCTAATGAGGAACGTAATCTTCCGAGAAATGACATTTTCTTTCAACATGATGGTGTACCTCCCCATGATGCAGCACCTGTCCGTGCTTATTTATATGAAGTTTTCCCGAATCCTTGCATAGGGGAAGGAGGCCGATTAAGTGGCCAACCAGATCGCCAGATTTGACACCCCTAGATTATTTCTTGTGGGGGTACTTACAAAGCAAAGTAACCGTTACTAGACCGGCGAATTTAGAAGAATTAAAAGAAAGAATTCATCTGGAGATACATCGTATACCTCCATGTCATGACCATGTTCTACAAGAATTTATTAATCGTCTTGGTTACTGTTAGGTAGCCAACGGTGAATAATTTCAACATTTACTTTAATGACTATCATTAATTTTGGAAAAATAAATAGTAATGTAATGATTTTGTGCTAATAAACCGTTATTATTATTAATAAATAAAAAAAAAAATATTTTTTTTCATTTATTTATCAAACCTACATCCCCTAATGTAATCATATTTTTAACGAAATTGGGTTGCCGTTTAAAATAATTATCAATGACGTCATATCCAGAATGACGATTACGTCCCAAATATGGGTCGTATATCGAAAAGCGCCTTTATTTGAAGCAAAATTGACGTGATAGAGGATTTTCTGGAAAAACTCTGAATTTCAGAAATACTGAATTTATTCGTCAGTATTCGAAAGCACTGTACAAAGTAAAATGTGTAGGATGGAAGTATGTCAGTGACAGCTAAAATCATACAGCAACAGGGAAAATAAATTTTGTTTTAATCTAATAACGTATTCACACAAAATACAAAAATTCTAGTTGCCAATAGAATAAATAAATGTGCATTTCTAGTGTACATACACATATGTATATAGAAGCAACAAAATTAATTCTGAACAAAAAACAGAAAAAAAATGTTTAGCCTAGATATAGGCAGGTTATAGCCAAAATCGTACACTCTAATTCTAGTGACGTTTTATTTTTAAAACACAAAATTTTTGGTAGAATATCCTCGACTTTTCCGCTCTGCTACTAGCAGCGATGGTATTGATTGTATTAATTATTCTGTTAATAGAGATGGTATTTTGTACCATTCCCTCTCAAGAATCTTTCGCAGATCGTCTTTATTAGACATTTCGTGTTTGCGTATGCTCTTCTCCAAATAATCCCATAAATGCTAGACGACACTTACGTCAGGTGATTGCAACATTTTAGGACATGTATAACCTGTATAACTGTATAACCGCCATTCTTTGCAAGATATGAGAAATGTTTTGGATCGTTATCCGCGTAACATTTAACAGTTTTTGGAATACCTACCTAAATTTTTGGCACTTGCTTTTAAATTTCGTTTTAATATATGTAAATATTGCCATTTAGCAATTGTAACATCAATAAATTGTAAATTGCGTACTACTTCGGTGGACATACACCTCCATACCATAACCGAGCCATCTCCATCCATATAGAATACATATATTTTAATAAGGCTGTACTATTTTGACTGTGAGTCACTCAATATTTTTTGAAATTTTTGAAAATTGTTCGCAATCACATTAATGAACAAAATAATTTGGTAGTGCTAAATTCTAAATATCTAACAAGATTAATATAACGTTACGTGGTAGGTATACCCGTCTCAATAATTACTAGATTATTATTTTCGACGCAATAGCTTTTCCCACGTAAAACAAGGTTGGTTAAGCACACTAAATATTTCATATTTGGTTATGACTAACTTTACTGTTCTAAATTGATCTAGAGAAATAGATAATTCCTTGTATTACAGTAGTTAGGTGCATGCAAACGACATAGGTATCAGAAAACAATCCAATCAATATTGAAATAATTCAAACTTTTATTAACATATGAATTTGTGTTAGTTTTTCATACTGTCAATAAGTCCAATCACTCAATAACTATTAACTGCTTCCTATTTGGCACTATTAATGTCTATCTATGTAGATTCCGCTTAGTCGCTTTTCCTTGTTTTAACGGTAAAAATTGATAGATATTCGGACAACTGACGGTTAACGGTTTAAAAGAGAAAAATGTATCTTTTATAGTAATACAAATGAACAATTAACACGCACCTATGTATTATACTACTTGTAATGCAAATATATGCGGAGAAGTTGAATAAAGATATAGAGCAAACCGGTTGTTTTGTGTATTAATAATACAAAATCCATAGAGCGTAATTTTCCATTTTTTGAGATGCAGATTAAGTCCCTCCGACAAAGCGACGAAATTATAACGGAACTGTTGTAAAAATAACAAAGAACAAAACTAAAACCATACCATTCATAAAATACTGCTTCATTCATTGTAATGGATTGTACATACATTTATTATACTTCCCCTACTACTAAGACTAACTACTACAGAATATACTACTACACTGTAGCATTTGCACCACTACGCGCCACTACTTCAATTTAAACATGTGTAACAGGTGGTTCGAAGACTTACCAGCAGGGTGCTGCCATAACGGTTGTAATCTAGACGGAACGATTTTATCGAGAGCAGAAATTGTGGTTCTATAAAGAGCGGACATTGTCTAACGTAAGGGCTTTACATGAATAAAAAAATACACGCACTAGCTACGTCGATGCTGCTATTTGGTCAACTAAACGACATATTATTACTTCAGGGTCACTTTAGACGGTGAATGTTGCGACCGCGTTCCAACTAAATCAGCTGTTCGGATGTAGCCACGTCGTTGCTTATCGTCCTACAAATCTATGTGTAGATGCTACGATTTATGTTCCAACGCCAAAATATTGGTGGCCTAGGATCACAGGGCGATATAGCAAATTCCTGAATACGATTAATTTAAGTTATTAATTCCATGTAAATAATGGGAAAATTATTAGTTATTAATTTTGAGATGTGTTTTTAGTAAATATTTAACACTGCAAAAGTAGTCGGCAACCCAATATGCGGCTGCGTTTGAATAGTAGTACCAATGGTAGTACACATCAGATTTTTTTGTTATGTAATGAAATTCAGGATTTCTTACCTGCTATTTGCTTTGAACACATACATCTTTTTATGCTTACGGCAGAATCATGTAACCTCAGTTCTAAATACAACCTCCGAGTTTTTCTGTTGCTAGAATATTAAACACCGATAAGGTTGTCCAAACCGGGAAGTGTTTATAATCGAGAATTGGACCTTAAAAGTTTTCGATGTCATATATTTTAATTTTTGTAGTATTGAGATATTTTCTTCACTTCTTGTAAAGTAACAGTTTTTGCCCGCAGAAGTAAATTATTCTCAGCTCTAAAAAATGTTATTTACTTCTTTTTCAAAACTGATTGTTTTGATACTAAATAGGTCGGAAATTCATACTGTTATGAAGTATAAATTCTTACCTGAAACTACAGCGAACCAGACTGTGCGAAACATAACTAGCGTATTAAGTTCTGTGTAACTACGCAGCAGACAGTATTAAATTAGTTTGGCAAATTTCGCATTGATAAGTTAAACCCGATAAATGATCCATGTGTGTCATCTTTGAGTTTGACCCATTGCTTATAAATTATCGTTAATGCTTGGTGTTAGCAAACATTCAAGTTTAACTCGTTCAGGTCAGATCAAAAAAGGGAAAAACAGAAACAAAAGCGTTTGGAAGCTTGTTTGATATTGCTTTCTCGCCACAAACCTAATCCATTTAAGAATCAAATAATCACTTGTGATGAGATATAGATTCAATATGACAATCGCAAACATTCAGCGCAGTGGTTAGACAAAAATGAAACGCCAAAACATGCTCTTTATAACAAACTAGGCAAAATGAGCTTAGGCTTAGAAGAAGTACCCCGATTGGTCAGGAAATCAATCTTATTACAAGATAACGCCAGACCATACAATGCGGAAATGACCAGGACGAAACGTCAGGATTTGAGTTCAGCAACCTCCATACTCCTCAGATGTAGCTCCCACTTTCCACTTCTTTCGCAATTTGAACAACTTCTTGACAAGAAAACATTTCAATTCCGATAATGTAGTAGTAGAACTAGCCCTCCAAGTATTCATACTCTCTCGTCCGCCAGTGTGTTCTACCGCCGGTGTGTGCAACCTGGTACTTTCAGCGTTCAGCAACTTTCCTGTTCAAAACTATAAGAAAACTGTAGTAGCGAAATTGAATGTATATTCTTAACAAACTTCCTAAAAGATCAAAAATGAGTTTTTTCTAAACTCTTACACCTTTTTTCTTGTTTTGGGAATTTTGCCGTATGAATTTTACTGAATCGCAAAGTTATATCACTACTTCTAGTTTTCCAACCATTTCTTGTTTTAACTAGTATTTTAACACATGTCAAAAGTAACAGATTTGCAACAATCTCTATCGTCACCTTTTTTCTTACTGTATTTATTCATGTTGTTAATAAAATAATAATTAATCAACGTTAAACGCTTTCACATAAGAAGTAGGTAGTAAATTTGTAAATCCAGAAAAGGTAAATCTGTTTATTATAAGGTCGAATCAAGATGATAGCCGGGGAAATACTACATTGCAAAATATAGCATCCACTTCATTAGAATAACATAATATTACGTTGAGTAGCGTAATACTTAAATATGTACGTATGTATGACCAACTCCACCGATGGCTCTGTTATTGGCTCTAATTTCATGGTCAGCTATATGTAGTTAGTTAGTTGCTTAACCGCAAAAATTAAATCTTCTTGGCCCGGTTAAAGCTTGGCTTAGTTGACCGTTTCATTGGTACGATTTCTTATGAACATATGGTGATATAAGACATTACATTTTTCTTGCCAGAACTGGTTACTTAGGATGAATTGGCATTCATATTTGCATATCATCAACACATACTGCAGATTTCACGCCAATCTATTCACTCAACCGGTTAATCTTACAAAGGTGCAACAGCGTTCAGTGAAGATTAAAAATGAAAGCGAAAATGCAATTGCGGCCAGTTGATGTAAATATGACGGCAATAACCGGTAAATGGATCATAAGGAAATAACTTTAACATAAAAACTGCAAGTATAAATATAAACTAAATATTTTATAAGCAGTCCGGAGGTCACATTTTATGTAACTAGAACAAGAACATATTGCATTATTATAAAGTAGTAATGATGTCTAAACTATTAGAGTTTAATATCTGTTTAATATAGCCATGCTAATACAAGTTGCAGTCGATTATAGAAATTATAGGTTATTTTAAAATCATTACTAGCGGATAAAATTCACTGATTCCTAGCTATACATATATAAGACTATGATAGCATAGCAATGAATAAATTCAATTCAAATTTCTATGTATTAAATTCTGTTCAAATTTTGACACTTTATGGGAAAGATGTCTCATTGCTGTTCGACAATGTCTTAATTAGTATTATTTCAAACGATCCCGTTATCTCAAGAAAGTTCAAGTTATTCGTTTGGCTAGAAATTTAATGGCCACCAGCTTTAGAGAACCAAGGAAGAGCTTCTGTTAATAGAGACTTCTAGAGGTTTTCTTGTTAAAATGAGGTAAATTGTGTTGCTATGTAAAAATGTTTGACCGTCTGTTATTGGTACATAAAGAATGCGCACATTGGTTATTGTAATCACTACAATCATAACTACCAAAACACAAAATGAAATATGGACGGCTAATTCAAATTATTAGTTACGGGATAAAACTAGATCTAGCATAGAGTGAAATGAAACACGTATCACGTATTTTTATTCTTTTTGAAATTTTGTTGCCTTTTAGTCTTTTAGCGTATTATAACAAACTATATCGAAAAACGGATCATAAATCATGCAGCAAAAACTGAATGGAAAAAATGGTATAGAAATGATGGATGTTCATTACGAGAATATAGTGAGAATACGCAAGAAAAAGTAGAGTAAAAAGAAAAACTTAAATGATCTAATTGCTGGGATGGATGAACAGAAATTAAGTCCAAACTTTATCGGCAATTGTGACTTGTAAAAACAAATGTAGTTCTTAGTACAAAGAAGAGCTTTTGGGTAATTGAGTAGTAATAACAGAAACTCTCTCTCTCTCTGATATATGGTTACGCACTACAGGAATATCTTAACCCACTGTATCAACTATTTTGTGCAGTACGTTAAATTTTCGTCGTTTTGAAAGTACTAGTACCTATGTAATGCTGTGTCGTAATAGAATGTGACAAATGGGTTTTAAAAAATACGATTTTCTCTCTTTGGTCCTCTTCTCAAAGACGCTCTTCATGTTTAGAGAAACAATAGGCAAAGAACAACCAATGGAACTTATTGGTTGTGCCTAAGTCGAATGTAGAAGTGGATTTTTAAGCATATGGTATATCAAATTTGAGAAATGCATTTTTTTAAGTAGATCGATTGTGTGTGAGTGAGGTTGTAGTGAGGACCGCTCTGCGGATATCGTTCCTTTCCTCAAAATATTTTGTGTATTATATATTCAAAATTACATCAGACTGTGGAAGGAAATGGCATCGCCGTCGATGAGAGCGCAAAAGCTAAACAGATTGTGACGATTTCGAATATAAGGAGGTGATTGATGAAAAAAACATAAGTTGACAAGCAAATTGAAACAAGCTTGCAGTAAAATCGAATCTAGAGAGGCTATCGTTGGGGAGCTCCGTAAAACTATGCAAGATTTGACAAGGTACCTACTTAACTACACAAAGACATCAATTATTGGAGTGTAGTACGCAAACCCAAACAGCTGCATTGTCTGAGAGTGCTACTCAGACGGATTATGAACATGACGTCCAAGTGGATAAACTGCAAGAGACCATTGTTTATCTTTCTATCTATCTTTGTTTTAGTATACTATAGAGGTTGACAGAAGGCAATACATACATTACATACATACATAGATATAAACTGAGTAATTAACGAGCGTCAAATGACACGGTCTCCATATGACAATTTGTGCAAGACACGTAATTATGAGATCTGTAGCTCCAGCCATAACTACATTTAGATCCATATCTGTAAGTAATTGCAATGTTATGGTACGCGATGTAGTATCAACTAAACCGTACAAATCCGAAACCTATCAGTTCCCCGTATCAAAATTTTTGCCAAAACCAAATAGTGAGAATACATGCTTAATGATTCCAATAATATTTCATCTAACTATTTGTAGTCTACGGTCAAAAGTATGGCGTTGTGGATGAATTGTTATATCCTACTGTTATGTGTCTTACCGAGCACTTCTCGGATAGAGAAATAGTATCGTGCTCTATTCATAATAATAACTTGGTGAATGGCTTTTCCAGAAAGATATGCAAGGATGGTGATACGTCCATCTATGTGAAGCGTAGTATATATATACATATATAGGATTAATGTTATACCTATCGAAAAAGACTTCAAATTTGCGTGTGCTAGGATACAACTAATTCCTAAAACGAGAGTTGTGGTTATATGTTTTTACAGATCACCGTCAAGTGATATATCAGTATTTTTGGATTATTGGATGATGTTTGTATCTCAGGTGGTGTGGTGATAGTGGCTGGGAATTTCAATGCCAATTTAAGAGAAAAGAGTGCTGCCCGGAGCTGCATTAACATTAACCTGATTCCGTATGTTACAGAGTCCACTCATGTGACTGCGTCGTCTAGCACTTTCATAGATAACATTTTTGCTGACGAATTACCCAGCACTTATTCATGTTCAGTTGGTTTCTCATACGTTTCAGATCATAAATATCAATGCTTGCGTATGAAATCGTTGCCTCAAGCAGATGCGAAACAGTTTTACTACGGTCGTAGTTTCTCTGGGGAAAATACTTTACAGTTTCAAAGTGCATTGAATTCTGAATCTTGGCACGCTGTATATGATAACAGTGAATTTAATTAAAAAAATTCAGAGTTTTTACAACGTACTTTTATATCACTTTAATATATGCTTCCCACTTATGAATCGTCATGTAAAGCAAAATAGTTCATCGCGATGGTATAGTAACGAACTTAGACAAATGGCAACAGAACTTCATGAATTGCCAACTTTGTATAAGAACACCAGAAAATCTCCATTTTCTTGTTGAACACTGAAATTCCATATCCATCTAGGTGTTGCAATTTAAACATAATAGGTATGTGATTTTTTTGTATGGCCGTACATCAAAAATTGTGTATATTCGACGGTCATGCGTAGCCTGGAAGAACTAAAAAATCGCTTATAAACATTGTTTACAATAAAAATTTCAAACAAATGTCATGTGCAGATGGCTAAAGTACCGACCAAAAACATTTCCATCTACATTGTATTCTAATTAGGATTTTTTAGATAGCTTTATGTAACAGCGCATTATCCAGGAAAGCACATACTTCTATATACTATACATACTTCTAAGATCATTTAAGATTTGAAACGTTATAAGTAGGCACCCATAATAATTCAATTCTTTCACTTGTATCTCTTTTCCAATAACATAGTACTTAATGCTAAATGCTCCATTGTATAGGAAACCATAACGTCCACTGGTATTACACAATGTAATAAGAAAGCAACATAAATTATTTACAATTATTATAGAGTAGCTTGAAAAATAAATGAACATTAATTTGTATTATCTCATCGTGTTTACTCACCTTCTCAACATTTACATCACTCTCGCGTAATAGAACGTAGTTTCAATAAACAGCGATTACACAAAACCCGATTGGAACTGTACTCTTTCATTTCGATTTCGTTATAATCTTTTTGGCAATGGGTGCACTCGTTGTGAAAGAAAAAGGAATGCGTTAAAAATTCACTATAATTTATCTTTTGCGTTGCTCTTTAATTCAGTATTAAGATCTATTGAGCTATTGTAGATATATAATTATAATACTTTGAATCATTAAATATTATCATTTCTGAATTATGAACTTTTATAATTTAATTTAGGCGCTTATTAAACACTTCTTTTAACAATCATGTTTCCAAATGTGTTAATGAGGTAAAAAAGCGGCAATACACTTTCACTCGGCGTAGATTTTAAAATATATAGGTACTCCTATTTGAAGGCGACTGGTTAGTAATTTTACTAATTGTTTCAATCGATGTTTAACCAAGCGTATACCGGACATGTTTAGTTTTATTGTGGCGTCGTTGTTTATTGTTTAATAGTAAATAATTACTGTCACTACTACTACAGCGTTTTATGATTTCATCATATCTGTGGTAATTAGGTACCACACGCTTCAATTATTAAAAACTGCTCTCATGAAGTTTCTTCAATTAAAACTTAATGGTTTGTTCTTTTTACTACTAGTGCAATGCCGTTGACCTATTTCATTTACTTTCCTTAATTCAAGGATAGGTATATAACTAGAACAAAAATGGAGAACGTACTAATAATAAGGTATTAAAAAACTACTACTGATAACATAATCTATGAAAAAGGACAGAATGATTATGCAATTTTTAATTAGAATATATCTTCTTATTTTCATTATTATTCAAGCAATTGTGTGATTAATCACTCCAAGTGGCTGAAGACGTACACTCATGGAAAGTAAATATTGAACACTTTCAATATGTTGTTATATGGAAACTGTCCAATCTTTACTTTTCATGACTGTGTCTTTAATAATCCTTTTAAATTCCAGAAGTGGTTAATTTTCAGTTGTCTAGTTAAGTTGCGTTCGTTGCTCTCTTCCAAATCCATACAAGATCTAAAAAATAAATTAGTTCAGAAAACTAAACGAAAATAATTTGAATTAACAGTGCTTGTTTGGAATCTTAAAATTAACTAAACCGGCAAAATTTTGAAAATCTAGACAAAACGTCGAAAGCAATGCAATTACATATATCCAATTTAATTAATTTAACCTCATTTAATCAATTACATATTGCATAAATCCATTACGAAACGGTATGAGCGAAATTTGTGCTTTCTGTTTATTTATAAGATAAATCAAATAGGTATTATCTGCGTCTGTAATAAATCGCATAGGCAGTTGCAGTATGCTTCATATACTATTGAAAGCTGACTCAATTGATTTCATTTAAGTAACTCTAAACCAATTAAATTGTCCAATATAATATTTCCAGAATTTTCAGACAGTCACCGTTGCGAAAACCGCCATCTATGCATTACATGATAACCCAGGTACATACATACTACCCAATGGATTGTCCTGTTTGAGTCCTACTAGGGTTTGTCAGTATTATACTTCACTAGACAATTTTATAATATTTGAGAAAAATTCAATTTTCTAATCATGTTGCATATAACTGCACAAGTTTCTACAATTTCTACATATTTTTGCGTCGTACATACATACATATGCACATAACCTACGCAAATTAATTTGTATACATTTAAATCTATTCAACGTTTTGTAATTTAACCTTAATTAACATGCTTTGCTGATTATTTTTAAGACTTTGCGTATGTTAGTTATGTTTCACTTTCTAGTTTGCGTCTGTTAGAATATAAATGTTGAACAGTGTTCACTCGCTGTAAAAGAAACGAGAAATTAATGAGTGATTGAAATGAAAGCGAGATAGATATAACGAAAAAAAGAAAAGATAATTACAACGTTCATACATTTAAACATTTAAGCTCAGTATTATATAATTCAATATGCATAAACATAATATAAACTGTATATAAATATACGTATATGCTATATATGAACATGAAGTTACAGTCAGTGGCATATGTAATTGCATCAGGCACCGATAGCAAGAGCTAGATACTATATGCAGAAACTAGAGATTACGGTTTACATAAATTACAATATCCCTGCACATTCGACAGTCTACAGAATCTGTAATTTATAATATGACATAACAAAACTTGTAATCTGTGAACATCAATTTATTTCTGGAGTGTTTTCCGCCGTCTTGCGACATTAATATCTTTCAATCTTCTATCTTGAAGGACTTACGATATATCTATAAACACTTTGAAAGATATTAATGTCGCATCTTCTATCTTTAAGGACTTACGATATATCTATAAACACTTACTTCATGAACTAAGACTGCTTCTGGATCCTGATCGCGACACGAATTGGTCGTACATGAAAACATTGTTTACGTTAATGTTGATTGCCAACTAGATGGTTGAACTCTGATTTTACAAAAATTACATTGCTGATACTGGTCGCAGATTGCTTTAACCTTTAACAGAGAAAACTCGTGAAAAGGACCCTGAGAATAGTTCCTGATAGCGCTTCCGTTTGTTATTGTTGATAATCTGTTAAAAAGTCCAGTCGTCGTACTTCAATATGGTCACACTATGAAACTGTAGTTACATGATAAATTGTCACATACTAGATTCCTATGATTTTGGTGCCTGTATACAATTATTGAATTACCATTACTACGAAAGATCTACAGTCTTCCTTGGTGCAGTACAATATATTTATTTGCAGTATATCCATAATTCTCTTGGTTTCTTGATTCGTTTAAATACTTGTTACCCTTTGGTCTGGAGCTATACGGCTTATTTCAATTGCCCAGTTATATTTGCCTGAATAATGATTCAGGGTGGAAAACTTGCAGTAAACGCGTTTTATTACATTTTGAGTCATTTAATATTACCTCCATAGTTTGCACGAATGGCCAAGTTCAACGGTAATATATTTAAATACAGTACAACTAGGCAATCATTACCTTTGAATGGCGGTTTAGATGCCGACTAATAACTGTAATTTGCTAGTCATTTCGAATATCTTGATAGAATTCAGTATGATTCATCAAATCATACTGGGTACCTAAAGTTTTTGATTTGTATTACCTCCATTTTTGAGCAAACATACAGTCTACTATACTTCTTCTTCTTCTTGACCACTCAACACTATTATACAAAACAAAATTTAAAAAAATTGACATGTCGGGTTCAATATTAATCCATTGCTTCTATAACGAAAAGCTGGCTAAGACAACTGAGAATATAGTTTAAAAACAGAAAGTTTTAAACATAGAATGCGTCTAAGTTCATCCGTCTCAGATATAAAGAGCAATATACGATTGTCTAACTCTATTTATCTCACCAAAGTGGAATTGTTAATTATCTGATACCAAGAAATTTTCAGTTTTAAACGTTTTTTTGGATGGGAATAAGATATTGTACACAAACTTTATATGCTACTTACTTAGGTGTATGTATATCAAGCAGCCTATACACAAAAATGATACAGTACAACAATATATAAACTATATTGCTTCTCTATCATTCTTGTCGTTGACAATTTCCTTTAAAATTGGCACACATCAGAAATACGATTAATCATATTGTACGATACTGCTGCTCCTTACGGTAAAACTAATGACACTTTATAAATGTATGTTGCGCAGTACAAGTAAATGTATGAGAGCAGAACGCAATGAGGGAAGCACATTTTTGAAACCTGAATGCATCTAGAGCACTTCCTGTACCATTATCTTGGACATTATAATTTTGCATATACATGTTTCCTTATTTCTCATATACATAAGTATATATGTATGTATATTCCAACACGCATCAAAACAAAATGCACGTAAACATACATAAATGTAATATATTATCTGCATATGTTAAGATAAGAAAATTATAGAATAAATTATTAGCTCATACTTAAAACCCGTTAATATAATAAAGGAGGTCGAGGTATCCAGAGAGAATGCAAAATCTGTTCAGAAATTTTGCGGTTTCGAAATTTATTCTGCTTTTAGTAATATTATTACAACGAGTTTGTTTAATTTATTAACAGCAATATTGTGTGGTTAAATATTTTGAACTGGTATACTTGAAATTCTGGGGGGAGAAACATTTAAAACTTATTTTTGGCAGGTTTCGTAACAAGTTGGTATTTATCTGTCATATATATTTTACTTTATAATGTATATGTAGGTATACATATTAACTGATTTTAGGTGTCGAGTAATAAATATAAATCATATTGCTGATTGACATGCAGGTAAACGACCACTCAGTGATTAATTCGATGAATTGCAATTTATTTTTGTTTCAGCAGTAAGTATATACCATATATTCAATGTAGCATCCATATACACCAATATATTGCCGAGTTCATAGGAGTTAGTTTTTTATACGGTTCACAGTTACAATTTACTAGACATAAGTTCGATTAAGGTTAAACATGTCAATATCAGCGATTTGTAGGCTCTTAATAGCTTTTTCAAGAGATCGTGGTCAGTTTTGAGCTCCAACAACACTAAGGTTTATTGTTTTTACCTGAATAACAGGCTATCTAAGGGTGAACTCTAAGTGAATCTCTAAATCACACGCATTCCCCAAAATATCTTGAAATAACGCTAAATTGCACCCTCTGCTCCAAAAAAACGCATCAGAAACATCGTTGGAAAACCAAGAAAACGAAACATCAATAAAAAGCTCCGACTTCACAAAACAGTGACCAATCTCCTTACCTATTTGCACGCCGAATACACTACCCCTAAAGGGTTACGACACCCAACTAATTGACGCACACCTAACCTAGACCATGAGGCTCATCAGAGAAACAATAAATACATATTCACTGGCTGACCTCCTAAGCGAATATAACATGATCACGGCCACCATGGTCTATCCACCATGCGCTATCATCGATCCAAATAAACAGATTCATATCCTATCAACCACCAATAAGAAATGCAAGGGCGTTTAAAACGAATAACTTTAATTTCTTGAAACGATGGCGCCCTAGTAGAACCTAACAGAATCCAATTAAGCTTCGACAGATAATCTAGCTCTCTGTACAAATGGGGCAACATGTAGTCTCTCTCCTGTGACTGTGGTGCACTACAACAGACTCTGAACGATATTGTGAGAAACTGTGAACTGTCGGCATTTAGAGAGATGCAACATTTTCTCACCGCTACACCGTCAGCGCAGAACTGGGTAAATCAACTGGACCTCAATCTACAAATATTTCTTGTTTATTACAGTCTTATACAAGTCTATTTTTACTTATACACCCATTACTTATTTAATAAGGTGCATCTGTTGTCATGTTAAGCCATACGATAAATAACCAAGTAATGTCAGCTAATACATGAAAGCATAGTAATTCGTATATTGGAAAATATGATAAATAGTAATAAATTATGTTTAAATTTTAACGGTTATCATTTCAGCAAATAATATGAAAATTTGAGTTATATTTAATATTCCTCACAGAAATTTATTCTCATGCTCTATTGACAATCCTCAATATATTTATGATATTATTATAAGAATAGAATAAACTAGAGACGAAGTAGATTGGCGAAGAAATTTTGGAAATTTATTCAATTATAGCTTCCTCGCAACCATTTTACGTAATTTTATGTTTAAAATGCCAAGTGATCAAATGACAACAACATATCTGAACAAAATGCGAAAATTGTGTAAGATAAATAAGACATTTAAGTGGTGATGCTTACTTGTATCTCCTTACCACTACAAATGTGAGTCGTAAAAATTTATAGTACATTCCGTACTAACAGCAGCTTTGTCTGTTAAGCTTAACCTGTTAAGACCAGAAAAGACAAACTTTGACAGTTGTTGGTGGAGGCTTTAATAACCACATACATGTCCTGGGAATAATGTGAACCTGAAATTGTAGTTAATGTCATGCTTGAATTATAGTCACTTTTATTCACTTCTGTAGTACCAGCAGTTGCTGTTTCAAAGCTGCAGGTGGCTTCGTATCTAGGAATTTAAATCCATTTAGCCTATTTGTATAAACTTTTAATTGTTGCAATATTGCAATATACTAGCAGATACATATATACGGGAAATATAAGTCTGTCGAAGGATAATGAACCTACCGTTTTAAATTTTTACTTAACCTGTAAATCTTTAGAAATATATGTACATCTATAAAAATATAACAGGTGTAATAATCTAATTGGTATTGACAGATAACGGCAAGATCTTTGCCTCTCTCCGTGTTGAAAATTGCCTCAGCTCACCATTTTTATTACATTCTGTCATCATGTTAACAAAAATAAAGACCAATTATTGTTTATTTTAATCGCAGTACTTAAAAATTTATAATAATTAAGTATGTAAATCTATATAACTAATCATTCGATACTTAGTGTGTTTTATAGATAGATAGATATATAGATTGATAGATAGTGCCTTATTGTCGTGATCATGTTGATATAGACACTGTCAGTACATAACAAACTTATAATATACACTAACCGTACACTTTGTTATATCATTTACAAACAACAGAAATAAAACAGAGCCCTGGGGTACACCCAATGTGACCGGTAAACTGACAGATGCGCAAACTTATGTGAGATCTGTATAAATTGAACGCTGTTAGAGAAATATGACTCGAACCACTGTGCCACGACAACGCGGATCCCGCAGCATTCCATCTTTTTCATTAGTAAATCATGACTGCCACAGTCAAACGCACACGTAAGGTCACAAAATAACCTAGCAACACAATTTCCCTCGTCCAGAGGCTGGACAACGTTGTTTATGAACGAATGAACTGCAGTAATCAGTAATCGTTGAGTAATTTTGTCTAAAGCCCTGTTGTCTACTCGTGATTATATTATTAATTTCAAGATGCGTCTCCAGTCTAGTACCTAAGCATAGCGTACTCAAGAATTTTAGAGAAAACATTAGATTAAACACATCAGTGATATTGGGCCATAGTTTGCTACATTGGACGACGAACCTTTTTTATACAGATCGTATGCAAGATACTTTTAAGATATCAGGAAAACATCCATCGTTTAAAGACAAATTAAGACGCGTTGTTAACGGACCCACAAGAACCGGCGCTACCCTACATAATAGTCTGCAGGGTACACCAGCAGGCCCAGGAGTAAATTTATTTTTTATTCTATTAATAATACGAAAAAGCTCATTTTCAGAGAAAGAAAAGCACACGTGTTATTACGACAGTCACTTACATCGATAGGAGGGAGTTGTGGAGAAGCATATAGGCAGATGTGAAGGATAGAATCAATGAATTGTGACGATTTTTATTACTACAACCTAGAACTAATTATTATGAAAGCTAGCTAACTCATTTCACTTACACACATACTTAAATGAAAGTACATTATTGTAGAATGTTTGTAATAAGTAAATTTAGCAATTAGCTCGTAGCAAGTCATATAATATGTCATTCATTCAACCGTCTGCACACTGAAGTGATTTTATTAGATGCAGTATTTCTAAAAGTTATAAAGAACAATCAGAGTTATTATGTAGTTGTGGATCATTTCCTACTTTTTATCTATGTTGACGACCTACCATGAAATACGTTAAACATTCCATAGAGCACGCAGATTCCTTCTCAATAATAAATAATTACAGGGAGTTTGAAAATAACTTTAATGAATTACTTATTCGACTGTAATAAAAACAGTAATTAATACAAAAGAAGAAAGCCTCATAATTATAATAAATACAAATACAAATACAGTAGAAATAGGTAATTTAATATCAAATGGCTCAGGAATTCCATAATACACAGGGTGTCACAGTATAACGTTTCCTAATATTCAGAAATGATAGAGGGCACTTATATAAAGATTTTTTATGAATAAATTAATGTTCGGAAATTTCTCGAGGTCCGGATATGTAAATTTGCAATCTTAAAAAAACAATCACACTTACTACAAAAACGAAATACTTACTTAATTAAGACATAATTACTTGCTAAATTTCGGTTAAGTTAAAGAACCCTTTGAATAATACTGCATCAAACTTTATAAAAAATATTCTAAATAACGACCACTACAGGTTATAACGATGTCTAATCACTGAATTCTTCAAAATAATTGCTGACGTTCAAGAGTATCATTATTGGATAGAACAGTTCGTGCCAGTAAGTTTTCTTCACAATTAACTAGTGTCTCGAAAACCAGTTATTTAATGTGACCGAAAATACAAGAATCTATTGGAATGATATCTGGTGAACGTGCAGGTCATAAAATTCGCCCACCTGTTCCGATCCACATATTTGGAAATTGTACTTTAGATCATTTGCACCACTATGCTGAAAACAATTTTGTTCGAGTGGAACATCCTATACACATAACCATCTCATATCGTCTCACTACATAATTATCAACAACCACAACCCAAATATTAACAGAAAATTTCCAAGACGCCTGTGCACCTGTGAGCGGCGTTAGGATTTTCTTCGCTTCAAATATGACTATTGTTACGATTGGCTCTTGAATCGTTTTTCTTTACTCCAACTTTACCAGTATCACGAATACGCTGATCCAACTCTAAAAATAATGTATGACGGGAAATACGAACAGAAAATAAAATAAAAAAAAACACTAAAATAAATAAATAAAGTAAAGAATGTATAAACTCAACGTGTCAGCAATAATAACTGACTTCTTCAGGATCGAAGAGTGGGTAAGTGAAGTGAGAGGTTTTCAATTCTGTTCCTTTTTTTCTTTGATTCTTTTGTTTGTATATACATATTTACGCGCTCAATACCTATGCGTTACTTTGCCTATAACGTTATATAAATCTGGTTTCGGCAAATTTACTGAGAATTAACAATATATAATCTAAAAATAATCCTTCTTCAATTCTACCATAATATTCTTTTGAAATAATTGCCTGAAAATGTCTTTATACTAATCAAAAACTTGTTATAATATATAGAAAAATTAAATATATGTTGAAGCGTAATAGTTTATGAGGAGTATGAAAGATTAGACACAGTAAATATCCCATTGCAATCTGATTTTATAGGACGTATTTACAAAAACTTTATTTTTTATTTAGACGAATTAACCTTCAAATTGATGTGCAGCAAATTACTACAAACTAATAACAAGACAGTGTTAAAATTATAAATAACTAAATACCAATTACACGCAATACAAGACCATTACAACTGCATATCACGAGCATTACAAAAGTTAATACTCTGCGTCATAGATTAGACTGCCATTCAGGAAACAACGTCAACATAAACTCTACAGAAGTGTAACAGAAATGTGTCAAGTACAGAATCAACGTCATTAGATTGTGATTAGAGTATCAATGTATTACTAAACTTGAAACACGCACTAATTGTGAGATTGTCGTGAGTTTCAAGAATATCATTAGTTTTCTTGTTCTTCTTCTTCTATGTGGACTTCAAGGTTGCTCTTCTGCACACGATTACCCGTGTCGATCCACCCCTTCGGAGGTTCTCCAGTTTCCTGTCTAAGGACTTAGGTCTCTTGTTATTTTTATTACACGGGTGTTCTGCCCTCTTATATGTCCATTCCAACCTTTTTTTCCGTAACGAATTTCACTATGTTCGTGATCCCACATTCTTGTTTCAATATGTTATGTCCCATTCTATTTTATCCTCGTTTTCTCGGCCATCGATGTTAATTTTCTATTGTTGTTATCCTCTGTCTTGTTCTATTAATTTCTACTAGTGCCTACTCCATATGTTAATATTGGCCTTACAATCGTTTTATATACTCTGATTTTTCTCTCTCACTCCCTACCATTCTTTCCTTTGTCTGTGTTTCTCTTCTTACTTCGCCTATCAAGTTTTCTTACTTGATATTGTTGTGATGAGGTAACTGAATTGCATCACTTGTTTTATGATTTTCCCTTCAATTCCTAATTTAAAATGTGGTGTGTTTTCGAATATTGTTGGTGCTTTTGTTCTGGTAATTGATACGGTCATATATTATTTCGCAGTGAAAGTAAATGTGTGTAACAATTAGTTTCATCAGTATAATTTTAGTTATTATATCTTACACTATAGTTATAATATACTATACTTATAACTGCAATTCGGTGTAAACTGAGCTTGAAGAAAGAAGAGAATATGATTGTTTTAAATATACAATGCGGTTACTTAGCTTAATGTCTTATGCTATTGGCTATTATATAACCACTAAAGCAGATTGAAATTGAGTCTTGCCTTTCATTTTCTTTCAGGAATGTACATTGAGACTTTCACATTAATGGTGAACAGATGATTTTCCGATATGGAGCCGATCTGGAAGAGCGCAACTATTATACTAATAACCATACTGCAAGCTGTAATTGGTAAGCAAATGCATACTTTTAATTTATTTTTCCTTTATAAATCAATCACTTGGGATGGACAACAATCTACTCTCACCTAATTATTGAATCGAAAATATGAATTCCTTGAGAGAAAAAAGAAATTCAAAACGCAAGCACCATATTTGGAATCTAATGTGTAACTACATACATACATATATCGTAGAGCATATATTGCATGTGGAATAACCGTATACACGGTACAATTAATGCATAATTGTGTATTTATATAAATGCATTTGATTTCACTGTAATTTGTAGTCGGTTCATAATTGTGTAACCTTAACGGAAAATTCTACGCATATTCTATTATAAACGGTTCGTAAACTATTAAATCGTTATCGCTTGTTGAAATTTAATTCAATTAGTGCTATGGTCACTGCTGGAAAGATATAGATCGAATTTGATTAATCGCCTAATCATATTCTGGATTGAAAACGAAATACATTGGTTGTCCGCTATTGCATCAACTATATTTATTTAAAAGTATAATAACTTGAATCAAATTCACTCGAACAAGTTGTATGGCTTGCAGAAATGCGACTACGCCCCGGAAATTATTATTCACTAATATGTAAAGATATTTAAAACAAAATCATGTAATTACAGCAGTGTTCTGTATTACACTACAATACCTTGCGTAGACCTATTTTTATAGTAAATTTTTACAACTTTTATTAAATAAAATAATTAGTTGAATACAGTATTATCGCAGCCATTTTGCTAAGAAGTAAACTACGACAATTTTATAATTATCAGTTGCCAGCATTATTGCAGTTGAACATACATATTTATGTATGTACATATGTATGTTTTAAGTAGACTTATGGGATCTAATACATAAAGTGCTTTCGAATAGTAACAAATAAATTCATTATTTCTGAAATTGAGAGTTTTTCGAAAAAATTCTCTGACACGTCGATTTTGTTTTAAACAAAGGCACATACGACCCACATTTGTGACTTAATCGTCAATCGAGATATGACGTTATTGATAATCTTTTAAATGGCAACACCCAATTTTGACAATGCCAATTGAAAGAGAGCATCATTCTACGTACACATCATCAGAAATTATATTTATCTGACAGTTGTCTTAGCGACCGAGAATGTTTTTTATGACTGTCAGAGTAACACTGGAAATCGTACTTTTTTTGGTTTTTTTTTTGTATTTCTTATCGATTTCTTATCTTTCAGTTGGCAAAAGTAGTAGGTTTAAACTGTTTATTGAGTAATTACTCTGTCATTCTATTTAAAATGCTGAAATTAACTGAACGAGAACCAATTGAAATTCTTTGCATGATCGAATTTGGAGAGAGGATGCACGCCCAACAAGAAGTGGTTGAATTGTTCAACGAAACTCATCCTGGTCAGCGTCCCATTAGCCAAGGCATGGTAAGCAATACTGACAATGAGTCTAAATTTCGTAACTTTGGACATGTTCGTGATTTACCTAAATCTGATCGACCCTCAAAATCAGAAGAAGATCAACTTAATGTTTTGTTGGCAATACAAGAAAATCATCACACAATACTTAACCAAGTGGCTTCTGATTTCAATATGGCGGCGTCAACAGTTCACAAAATTGTGAAAAAAGTAAAGTATCATCCATATAAGGTATATCTTGTTCATGAGCTATCTGAAGACGACTTTGATCGGCGAATTCAATTCTGCGAGCAAATGCAAGAGCTATGCACTAATGATAATAATTTCGTAAGAAACTTAATTTTCTCTAGCGAGGCTACGTTTACTCTGAACGGCCATGTCAATAAGCAAAGCTGCCGTTATTGCGCTAGCGAGATTCCCTGATGGATGATGGAGTATCACACTCCAAATCCTCAGAAAGTAAATGTGTGGTGCATTGTAGTCGAAGGAAGAATTCTGGATCCCTATTTTTTTACATTAACCTAACTGGTGGAAGATATTTCGAGTTTCTTCGAACCGACCATATTTCCGAACTAATAAATTTATATCCAAATGAGAAGAAATGACAGTGTTCCCGAATCGTTGGATAGGGAGAAGGAGATCGATTAAATGGCTAGCCAGATCGCCAGATTTGACACCTCTAGATTACTTCTTGTGGGGGTACTTAATAAGGAAAGTTAGGAAACCGGCGAATGTAGAAGAATTAGAAGAAAGAATTCGCCAGGAGATACATCGTATACCTACAGAAGTTATTGACCATGTTTAACAAGAATTTATTAATCGTCTTATTTACTGTCAGGTAGCCAACGGTGAACAATTGAACATTTACTTTCATCATTATCATTAATATTAGAAAAGTAAATAAATAATAATAAGTAACGTTCTTTTTTAATTTTTTATCAGAAATACATCCGCCAATGTAATCATATTTTTAACGGTGTGTACGTAGAATGGCACGCTCTTTCAATTGGCATGGTCAAAATTGGGTGTTGCTATTTAAAAAAATTATCAATGACGTCATCATATCTCGAATGACAATTATGTCACAAATATGGGTCGTATGTCGAAAAGTGCCTTTGTTTAAAACAAAATCGACGTGGCAGAGGATTTTTTCGAAAAACTCTCAATTTCAGATATAATAATTTTATTCGTTACTATTCGAAAGCACTGTATAATGTACAAATGATGGAAACTGTTATGCTCATTCTTATTAATTGAGTTTTTCGGAAAGTAATGTCATTTTTTTTCTGTCAGAAATGCTGCTTTTCACTCTCCATATTTGAAAGGGCACCAATCAAAAACTACTGCGTAGAGTCAATCCGACATTTTCACTAACAAGTCTTGCTATATCAGATCTGAAAACATATAATAATTATGCGGTTTCCGTTGGTTGTAAAAATTATAATCAAATCCTCTGCCGCGAAAAATCCAAATTATGTTCTAAACAATCCAATGCATTGCAGAGGGACGGAAAAACTAATCTAAACAATTAAATAAAGTATAATATAAAACACAATGTAGCAACACAGTACTGAAATTAAAATGTTTGATTATTTTATAGTGCATGTACTTTATAAAAGAAGTACCTGATCGAAACTCAAATTGATCAATGTTCTACACGTATTCTTTATGCGTCTTCACTGTAGAATTTTAGTAATATACAGTTAAGTACAGTTAAAAATATCCAGATATTTTTTGTCACAAAATAATTCATTAAAACTATTAGAATATTTATAGTTACAATTTCAATGCCGCTCCATTCTCCAAATTGTTTGATAGCCTTACTAGTGTTCTTCATAAGTTTTTTATTTCTAAGTAAAAATTGTCGTATTTTTATGGCTGTGTAAATAAACATAGAATAAGAATAGAATTGTAGTCGGTATAAAAAACTAAAATACCGCAAAATACTATAGCCCAAAAATAAGGTAACTCCAGATAATTCTATAATAGCCACTATACTTTTTTGGAGAGTTTTACGATATATAAAATTATGGATGTGATTTTGCTGAAAATGATTTCTTTTTTAAGAAAATCGATATATGGGTACCCTATTTATTATGTGAATTTCTCCTTTATGTACTAAAAAATGTTTATTAATTCTATAGTTTATTGTTTAACGGAACTAAAGAGTGTTGCACACAAGAAAAAAGTGATATATACTTCAAAGCGTAAGTCGACAATGAGTCGTTTACTTCCACACTTAATACACGAAATCTATTTTACCTTAAAGAACCGGAAAATAAATGTTTCGCAGAGGGAAACAACAATTCAAAGAAAGTTTAAGACTTCAATTCAATTACATTTAACTACAACCTCATACTTCTATTACTCATGCAAATTTTGGTCTGGATTCCCAATTCACATTGATAGCACCTATTGTGGACTCTGTGAACTTGACAAATAGTATTCCCAGACCAACAATACTCCTATTCGCGCTACGATCGAAAATTACTACAAGGTAAGTTGTCGAAAGCCGAGGTGAAGTTCATTGCTGCCAATGGAATAGTATATGTAGTGTACAATGATATAATCGTTAGTGAAATGAGAGAACCGAGACGTATATACATCGTTCCAACTGATAATATAACACCTATGTAATTTAAATGAACAAAAACATGGTGAAATGGAGAAATACAGAGTATAGGTGTATAAATGTTTGAAAGGTGTTTGAATCTCCCGCTTTCAATTATTTATATTTAAGTTTGCGCTAAGTGCATGCCAGCATCTCTGAGGAAGTAAACATAATATACAGGGTGTCCCATGACATGACTGCCAAAGCTTAAGGATTTGTTGTTGAGGCAATTTCAAGTCAAAAATGTCTAATCAACATGTGACCAAAACTCTGTCGTAACTGCCCTACAAGCCTTTGAAGTTTTATATAACCCCACTAACGCAAACATTAAGTGCCGGTGGTAATTTTGTTGTTATCAATAAGTCGGTGTAGTACTGAGTCATATTTATTATTTAATGTCACATAAAACGTCAAATAAGTTAATTTGGCCCGTCGTTGTCTTGTGTAAGATTAAAATACTCCACAAAGTACCTATGTTCTCTTTTTCGAATGAAGAATACGCCGATATTCACTTTATTTATGGATTATGTAATGGAAGTGCACGAGCGGCAGTTCGTGAATATCGTCGACGATTTCCCACTCGTAAACTGCCTTGTAGAACTGTTTTTAGCAATGTCCATCGATGTTTAAGAGAAACAGGTAAATTTCCTGCAGCTACTTCAGAACGTCCAATTCAACAGGAACTTCTTCAAGAAGAAGCAATTCTTAATATGGTAGACGATCAGCCTTCTACTAGTGTCCGAGCCAACACACTTAACGCAAGTCGCATGAGAGTATGGAAAACTCTACACAATTTCGGTTTGTACCCTTACCACGACTTAATTGTTCACACTTTAAAACCTGCCAACTACGCATCAAGACTTGAATTTAGTCGCTGGTTACTGAGAAATCGAAGGTTTTGTCGGAACATATTGTTTACTGGTAAAGCCTCCTTCAACAGAAACGGCATCAACAACATCAGGAATTCACACTCTTGGGCATTAGAAAACCCACGGCAAGTAAGAGAATCTTATTTTCAAGATAGATTTTCGGTGAATGTTTGGTGTGGCGTTATAGACACTCGTCTTATGGAAGTGCGTCTTTGGAAGACAAGTAACCGATTTTCTTAATGAAAATTATACAAACAGGTGGATTGGAAGAGGTTCAGCAGTTGCATGGCCAGTAAGGTCACCAGACTTTAATCCACTTGATTACTTTGTATGGGGTAGGCTGAAAGAGTTGGTTTATGCACAAAATGTTGAAACCAGGGAACAACTTGTTGCTAGAATTCTGGATGCTGCAGAAACTATTCGTGCTGATACTGAGACTATTAGCAGAGCTACCACTTCAATTCTAAGAAGAGCTAGACTATGTATACAACAATTAGGTGGCCATTTTGAGCAACTAAATCAATAAAACGACTTTTTTTAATCAATTATTATTTGTATTACTGTATAACTTCAAATGCTTGTAGATCAGTTACGACAGAGTTTTGGTCACATGTTGATTAGACATTTTTGACTTAAAATTGCCTCAATAACACATCCTTAGGTGTTGGCAGTCATGTCATGGGACACCCTGTATATAATAATAATATTATAATAATTATTATTAATTATTATATAATTATTATTAATATATAATAATATTAATATAGATATCATAAGCGCAACATTAAAAAATTTGAATAAGAACAAATAATAAATAATATTTTATTAAAAGATAATTACAATGAAATTATGTCTGTTTTCTAATACTGATTCCAGACTTGACTACTCTATCAAAATTATTACAAAACTATAACACTTATTTAAGATAGTATTTACTTTAAAATGATAACTTTTGTTCAAAATGCTGTCCATATAAATTTAAGCACAATTTTACCCTTCCCTTGATATTATTGAACACATTATGTAATATTTCTGGCCTAATGTCATTTACAGCTTCCGTAATTGTATTTTGCAATTGTTCTAATGTATGGATACTGTTGGAATAGACTTTAGTTTTTAAATAAACAAACATGAAAAGGGTTCAAATCTGGTGAGTGGGGAGGCCATCCGTCTCTGCTAACTAATATGTTTTCAAAGAACTGGTGTAGATAATCTAATGTTTCTTGCGCAGTGTGCGCTGTAGCACCATCCTGCTGGCAATACCCATATTGCAATTCATTATCCCGCAGTTGTTCAAGAAGAGGGTGTAAAATTAAATTTTGGTATTTGCATCGATGTTTTAGGGCCAATGATTTTTCTTCTGGACATTGCTAACCATACACCAATCTTCTGAGGATGTAACGGAGTTTTCACAAAAACATCGAGACTTTTCTACAGACCAAATTCTATTATTCTGTAAATTTACATATCCGCTAAGGTGAAACCATGCTTCATCCCTGAAGAAGCCAGTATCCAACATATCATAATTGTTTAAAACTTCATTAATCCATCATTAATCTCTCTACATATTACACGCTGAACATGCTATATGTACACAGCAATCATATGTAAATTACATATTTGGAAACTCCTCCTCAAACTGTTGGTGGCAATTTGGATAGGAATAATGTTGCGTGTTCCCGAATGAAAATACGCCTCAACAATAAATTTATTGTGCAAATCCGTAGAAACCATTGTTAACCTAAAAGCATATTGTTGCATTTGTAGAAACTTACTATGATTTCTTGATCGCTTACCAATAACAAATATGCAACAGCAAAATGGCAATAAGAAAACAAACTAAATAGACGAAAACGAAAATGCAGAAAATCAAAATAAACAGAGGAATTCTACTGATTATTGCTGATTATTTACGGTATATAGATATGGCAACTTTCAAACATAAAAACAGCGCGGGCGATTCAAACACCTTTCAATCACTGTTGAAGCAGGGTATATATCCCACGATATTGCTGCTATGTATCTCCTAGTGTAGGGATCACTATATACTACGGTTAACTGCTTAGGTATGAACGTATATTTATGTAATGCACAGGTACATACATAATAATAATACAATTACATGTGTATCTCTATTTTCTAACTTAGTTCTATATATGTTCTATGACCAGTCGTGCTACTTTACACCTAATGGTCATATGTTATAAATGTATTCATTCATACATAGCAATTGCAACTAACAAAAAGTTATCACATACAAATAAAAGGGTTCATATACATATCTATTAATCAGTATGTTTCTGTATGTCCCACCGTTATAATAACAATTAATGTTTGAATTGTGAATTAAAAAGTACTACTAACTCATTAATAAAACTGTGTATATGAAATACATTCGTACGTGAATTAACGGAAATTGGTTGTTCTAACTGACACAAGTGCAGGAACACAATTTTTCATAGACTTAACATAACAAACTGTTTCTGCTGTTGTGCCAAATTCAAATTTTATTTATCCTGGAAATTGTTTAGATTAAACCATTGGTCATAATTGTCAGCAAGTTATGAAAATAAAATTTAATTGAAAATAATTGGTATTAAACGCCTTAGGTGTTTTCCTTTTGCGTCCCTAAATAAATCTATTACTAATGAAAATACAGAGCTCTCACATAAAATCAAAACCCACGTGATCTCTGACGTAAGACGATGTAAATAATATGTTGGTAAATCAAATAAATATCCCTAAGCTGTCTAACCAAATAGTTGCAAAATCGATATTTGTCAGTTTTTATATGCCTCTGTTCGTCTAGTTGTTTTCATCTTTATTTTATTCCTGCATGTTCGTAAATTGTCATAAACGATTTTTTTAAACTACTAGGGAATAATACTATGTGTGCTTGGTAAATTTGTAGTACACCAATTGTAATGGCAACGAAAACAAGAATTGTTGTTTCAGATTGCCATAATGCAATGCATAATGGCGTTTACACCAAACCATGATGCTTTTATTGTAAGGGCATATTAAACAAGTGGTAAGAGCCATTAACTTTTTAGGTGGTAAAACTTTTACTTCAAATGATGAGGTCAACAATAACCTGAATCAATTTTTCGCCGGCAAAGAACAAAAAATTTATGCGCACAGGATAATGCTACTGCCAGCAAGATGGCAAAAAGATATTGGACTAGAATGAAAGTAGATGATGTAATACAATAATTCTCAATATAAAAATTGCTTTTCATTTCAGAACAAAAAAAAACCGAAATTACTTTCAGAACAACTCAATATTTAAAGGTGCGTACTGATTTGAGCATTTTACTGCGAACGAACCGAACGAGCCGAGCGCGCACCGCCGAACCGAACAAACAAAGTGAGAAAAAGCTCGGTATATTCGTAGCGTTCGTACTGTTTGCCGCGTTCCCATGTTCGTCAGTTAGTGTTCGTCGCGGATAAGTATGGGCGCGGAAAATGTGATTGTGGCTACTGGTGCATTTTTCATTATACAAGCCCTTACTAACACTAAGAAAAAAAAATCAAAAAAAATGTAAGCAAGGCGCTTCTTTTTACGGCGTGAAAATGCAGTATTTCTGAGGGACATGGATAGGATTCATACCCAGAATTTTACTCGAATGTCAGCAGAAGACTTTGAGAAATTAATATGCCTTGTGGGACGTAGGATTGCCAAAAGTGATACAAAATTTCGAAAATGTATACCTGTCCAACATCGCTTAGCTATCTTTCGTACATGTCAATTAATTCCATACATTTTTCTCTGCTCCAATCCATACTTTTCAGATCACAAATAGTTATTTTCGGCGAACGATTAGTGTCGGGACGAATATCCGTATCCACTGAACGCGCACGAACATCTAAATCCCTTTGAGCAAATCACATTTACCGACAAGCGACCGATAAAGTTTGGCGCGCTCGGTTCGCCAGAGTTCGGTTCTGGGAGACGTACTGACTAGGCGAATTTAGCTGTGCGCGCTCGGCTTGTTTGGTTCGTTCGGAGCAAAATGCAGTCAGTACGCGCCTTAAGCTTAGAACTATTGCTTCGCCGATTTAATATTTCGATGTTAGGATTTCTAATACACTCACCTACGATATTGGTTGTATATATATTTTTATGACCTTTATTTACTTATCTTATTCTCCTGATATTCTTCCACTTTTTGGTTGTGTGAACCTTCTATGTGTCAAGATACGCCCACGTCATGCGCATATGAGTCGGTATATTTTATTTATTTATTTGAGACAAAAGTTCTATTGCTTATTAAGTCTAATGTTATTAAGGCATATTACTTAAAATTTCAATTAGGAGACAATATATTTTTAATTCAGATTACCTATTCCTTAACTCGCAGTAGAGCAGAATACAGGAAAATTCGAGTGAGTAATGACACATCTTAGCGAAACAAAAAGATGATTTCCTTGCTTCAAAAACGGTATATTGGTTTAAATTTAAATTTTGAGCAATTTGAACCTAGCCGTTCAAGTTTATAAACAGTAATAGTATAGTTATGTAGTTTTTTATATTTAAATATCTGGCAAAATGCGTACAAATACATATAGGGTGTTTATGAAAATAAAAGAGTTTAAAGCTACTGGCATGGAAACCTAAATTCCAAAGAATGAATACTTTGTGTCCACGCAGTAACGAGAAAAAAATATTTTTCAATCTCAGCCCGGCCCTGTTGTTCGAGCGTAACGCATAAATGGATGCGCAATACAGGCAGAACGTTGAGTCATTCACATTGTTCATTCATTGTATTATGTGCACATTATGGCAGGTTATACGAATACTGAGTACATGGACATAATTTTAATCTAGGTAGAAACAGGATAAAATCCTTTACTGCACCCGTATTACCTACAGAAAATCCAACGTCTATCAGATAATAATTTCCCTCGACGGGTTTCCTGTTGTGAATGGGTTCGTCAAACAGAAACTAGTCTTCCGAACCTGCAATCGTGGTCCTGTTTACGGATGAATACTGCTTCACAAATGGTGTGCTGAATTACCGTAATATTTATCACTGGGCCGATAAAAACCCACAAGATATCCATCATTCATCCCAACATAGGACATCAATAAATGTATGGGTCGGAATATTGGGCGATCATCATTTGGGCCACTACCGTACTTCCCAAAAAATTAAATGCGGTAGATCATTTAAATTATCTGCAAAATACGTTACCCGATTACTTGGATGACATACCACTACATGTACGACGGCAAATGTAGTTCATGCACGATGGGGTACCTTCACATGTTGCCCGACTAGTATGAGAACATTTAAACCAGACATTTGCACATCGGATGGACCGAGAAGGAACGATTCTGTCGCCAGCACGAAGTCCCAATTTGAATTTGTTGAACTTGAAAAACTTTGTTTATGATTGTCGACGGGAAATTGTAGACGTAAAGAATCTTCGAGACTGTGTTGTCACAGTAGCCCAGTTTATGATAAGTTTTGTCGTCGCACAGACGCGTGAATCCGGAGCTCGTGGTAGTAATTGTGGACATCACTAGTGTCCTGTTTCTCATCAAACAGTTCTCTTCAAGACTACCACGAATTATCTGAAAAGAAAAAAACTATTAACTACGAACGCGATCTTAAATAGTAAATTATTAATTACCAGATCATTAGGTAATAATATCTCTGTCGTTTTACCTTAATATTGAAAGTTTCTGTAGTGAAAAAAAAAACAAAAACACTTGATTTCTACAAAAAAAAACTAGGTTGAAATGAATGTGTGACCTTATTGTAATATGTAGTATTTGTGAAAATATCACATATTCAATTCATAGTGCAGCACAGCTGCTTCGTAAACAAATGCATTCATAGAGTACAATCAACACTTATTTACATATCATTCAAGTAGATAAAAAATATCTGTTTATGTCTATTAGACATTTTTGCAGCGTCCTTTTGTGTCTTGTACACAGGTGTCAGGCCCGGATTCAACAAAATTTATTTAACAAAATTTGGTAGGTACATACTTATTAAAAGACAAATTATTTTAATATATGATTGTAATTTTTTTGAATATACCTTTCGTGTGATATTAGTTTTATACTGTTTATTTTTTCCGACACTATTCATTTGACAACCTGTATATGTACTTCTTTTCGTATCAATTTCGGAGCAATAATTGAGAATACGTTGTTACTAGTTTACTGATCCTTTCTTATGAACGGATTTGTATCGCACATAATTCATGCACACATACCTACTTGTGTATCATTATTAGCGCCTGATATTTCATAATGAGCATTATTTCTAGATCATAGGCATTTTAAACATTGGCTAGATTACTCTACTAAAATAGTTCCGTATTAGCATTTATTTACTCTGATTAGAATGTACTAGTATTAATATGTATAATAAAATCTTCACAGAATGAATTAGTCACTCTTGTTGTATTTATTGCAAGTAATAGTATTACAGGTGATCGATTTTCTAAATCGGGATCACAGAACCGATTATTACGATATTTCCTAATGTTCCATCGCCACACTGCTCCATATAAAATTCTAGTAATCGTACAAATTTGTAAGGATAACTAATAATCATAAGAAATGCAATTAGTGTAATTCAGCATGAAATAAATCAAAAGCAAAAAAAGCAAATACCTCAATATTTAATGCAAATACATGCGGCAGCGCTAATTAGTATGATAAAGAGAGTAATATTTGTCACGTTACAGTGTTCCAATAATTTTACTACACAACAACGAGTTACTTATCTGAGGTAAATTAATGCATAATTTTTCGCTAGCGTGATTAGAGATTTTGACACAAATTGTTAATTTGTTTTACTTCATGGCTATCAATTTATAAACAACAATATCAAAACCTTGAATATTACACAATTTTTTGTTAGTAAATTGGCTTTCAATGGATGTATAATTTTTACAAGTATTTAGCTGCATTAATTTACCTACGATTGATTGTTTCACGTCTATTCAACTGTACTGTTATCTAGAAATTTAACACCTATAAATTACCTATAAATACATACCTATAAATACATATCAATGCAAGACTTAATTTCAAGCAATCTAAATTGAATCTACACCGATAATTAGAATTTATGCGTATTCATCCTATGTAGTTAACAGCATTCGGATGTTTCGTTCCATTTACATAATATCAGTAACTTGTTAATAAAGTGAAAAACTAAACTTACTGCTCTAGTTTGAGTCACGCTCCTACTTATTTCTTATAGTTTCCTTCCTTATTTGAAAGTATTTCCGTATGGTTGTTGGTTCTATGTTTAAGATTTCAGAAACGCTAATGAGTATAATAATTGCGTCCATTCTTTATTATTAGGTTTAATATATAATATATTATAAATCTATTTCTCCAAATCATAATTCAGATTCTCCACATATTGGCTATTTCTTTTAATGTTCTCTATTTAAAATCTAAACCTCTTCATAAATATAAAATATACATTCCATATGATAACTTTTCATTAAATTAGCTTTTACAAAAAAATATGTAATTATTTCATCCATGTATCAACAATAAAATAAAATTACTACAAATATGCGAAGACGACTAGAAACGTTTGTGTGTGCCTGTCATTATTTGAAGACAAAATATCTTACATATTTAGCATTTTCATATTAAAAAATGTTAAGTATGTATGTATGATATTTTGTTTATTAATTTCGTAAGGAAATCAAATTCCATTGATATGTACCAGCATTCATTTATATCATCAAATTTACGGCATTGTGGTTTGTTCTCACAAAACTGTAAGTGTTCATTATTTGCTAAATTAAGCACCCTATATCTCTTTTGCGCTATTAAAGTTTTATCGATTATTTTATGCAAAATTCAAGTGTAAACTCTTAAGATAGGATCAAATAGACAAGCGCAAACAAGAGCTTCGCAATTTAATCAAGTTTCTACGATACTTTCGTATAATTAAACTGTTTAAGTATCTCATCATATATTTTATATCCAAAATATATTATAGTTAGGTATATTAAATTATTGAAAGTCTCTAGATGGTGGGAGTGCAAAATGCAAACGAGAGTACTCATTGCTTAGAAATTATTTTATCCTATACGAAGTTCATACCAGAAATATATTACGATGCAGAAGAAATTACAACACTAGATAATTGCAAGAAAAAAAATCTGTTTTAATAATCCACCATACCACAAATAAAGTACAATTAGAAGAAAAAAATTATACGAACGAATATGAGAACTTATGTTATTCATCAATGTATGTATGTCTATATTGTCTGCACCCTTTTCAATTTAAGCAGCGGGTTGTTTAGGCCGATTGTATAGAACCCTAGCGGACGAGGGTCTATAAATTCCTGGAAGGCCGATTTTACTGCATTGTAGGAATTGAATTATTTCCCATTCAGATGAATTGCGAAAGAAGTGGGAGTCAGTATGTGGTAGATCTAGTAAATATGGAGAATGATGAAGAAGTTCGAATTACAATTCTTCTAGGTGTGCCACGGGCATTTATGCAGTGTGTGGTTTGACTTAATCTTGCAATAAGATGGGACTTGATCTGTGGACCGATTTGCGCTTTTATTCTTTAAATTTTATCATCATTTTGTAGAGCTGGTGGCAGTATATTTTCGGAGGGATCGATGAGCGTGGTTGAAATCATAATGAAAACTATATCTTCACTAGGCCACCAAACACTCATCATCACCTGCTTCTAACGAATACAACGCTTTGGATTATGTATTGGCGATTCATTCTTGTCTTGCGACTGCGCTAAACGTGTGTGATTGTCATACTGAATCCATGTCTCAGAAATAATTATTTGACTCAAAACTGAACCAAATTTGTGGCTAGAAAGGAACATAAAACAAGTTTTCAAACGCTTTTGTTTCTGTTTTTTGTTCAGTGTATGGAAAGCCCACTCATCAAACTTTTTCACTTTTTCCATTTGATCTAAATACGTTGATATTGTTTATTTGGCAGCACCAAACTTCAATAATAATTTATAAGTACATTGAGAATGGTAACCTTTAATACGTCATTATTGGACTCTTAATTCTGGGCGACCGCGTGGATCATTTGTGATGTCAAAGTTACCAATGTGAAATATGGCAAATCAATTTTGTATTGTCTGCTGCGTAGTTACACTAGAACTAAATACACTATCTATATTTCGCTCAGTCTACAATGCCGTAGCTCCATGTAAAAATTCATACTTTATGATTACAAATTTACGACCAATCCATTATTAAAAAAAAATTTAAAGATAAATTTCATGTTTCAGAGGTTGGAATGATTTACTTTTATGGGTAACATGTCTAACGTCTTTTTTTTCCCTTCCTCCGTGGGCAGATGACCCCGAGCGGCCGCTCGGCCAAAAAGGCCTATTGTGCCTCCATATCGTTTAAGCCCTCCAGCCCAATTGCACCTGTGAGAGAAAGTGTGCGAACTGGTCGAGAGTTAATTTCTCTAGTCTGGGTTCGTCCAATCTGTCGACCCCAAAGTAGCTCCGCCTTTCCATGTCCCATGCAGGGGAGATGCACGGGAATTTCCTCCGCGTCTCCGCAGCTTCTGCACTGAGGAGGGTTAGCTAAGCCCATGCGAAACAGGTGTTTGTTCAGTGTGCAGTGCCAAGTTAAGATGCCTGTTAGCCTTCTTAACCTGGGCCTGCTCATAGAGACGGCTTTACGGAGCCTATCCTGGTAAGGATGAACCCCCAGGATTCTACAATGTCCATTCCAGTGAGTCTCCTCCAGTGGGACCGGTGTCTGGCAGCGAGCTGTGTTCTGACGAAAGCCTTAACGCTGCCATAGGAACTCCCACACGTCGGTTCCGGACCTATGTGTATTCGTTCACTGGCTGCTCTGGCTAGCCCGTCAGCAATTTCATTCCCCCTGATCTTGGAGTGACCCGGCACCCATCTCAGCGTAACGCTGTGAAGTTCCGCCAGTTGTTTCAGATTTCTATGGCAATTTAAGACTACCACGGAATCAAACTTGACAGCTTGCAGGGCCTTGAGGGCACCTTGGCTGTCCGATAGAATTTCCACCACTGTCTAACGTCTTACTAAAAGCAAAAAAAAAACGGTAAAATATTAAATCATTGTCAAATAACAAGCGGCCAAAGTTTAAGATGTGGGATTAATGTAATGGACATTAGTCTAACATTTTTTGCATTTAAATCTTGTACTCTGCTTGTTCTCTACACATTGTAAATTCGGTACAATTTCTGGCGTTTTCCTAATTAACTAACTATGGGTGTTTGGGAAACCTGCATCAACATTCACTTAGGCTTGTGTTGTGACAACACTGCTCCACTATACAAATACACTAAGGCATTAGAGTAGAAAAAGTCATCCACATCGCTCTATGGAACATAAACAAGAAAGTAATTAATTGTACAAATCATATTTCTATATTTGGAAGCTCTAGAGGCTCTTGTGCGAAACTAAATAACAAATGTTTGTAATTAATAATAATTGTAATGTGGGCAATGTTACGTAGGTCGATATTTCACAAGAAAATATCTTCTTCGACATCACAAACAATGCAATATGACATTCCTTATTCACACATGCGAATCACCATCGATTACAAAATGCATATTTCCGTTCCGTTGTGTAGGTGCAGGGTTTTAACTCACCAATACAATAACGACGATTCTGACGGTTCTACTGCACAAGTCATTTAGCAACAACAAAGGAAATATCAATATTTATCAAGAAAGTCAAAATAATTAATTCCATTACTTAAATGTTTCCTGTAATTAATTTAATATTACTATTGCTACACTTATGGCTATTTATAAAGCAAAATTATCTTGAAGAAAATTATCTTGAAGAAAGTATAAATTCAAGCGAACTGTAAATGACTACCCAATAAGAACATATTCTAACGCTACTCTCAACAGGAGAGTCATTAAATAATCATTTTTGCATGAATTACTATTATGTCTGCGCTGTTCACCTTTTACATGCAGTTACTGTAATTATTATTATAAAATAACATAAGATGAAACTCATGCATGCACAAGTAGCGTTAAGCGGAAGAACATGTTACATACATACATTTAAGACAGTAAATTTTAACACGCCAACAGTAACTTCCTATAATCTTTCAAATTAATTATTCGTAACAATTAAATCGGGAAGTACACATTCGCTCCTGGAGAGCAATTATTGTATAATATGTGTAACGTTCTCAAGTAAAAAAGGTATTAAGATATAACGTAGAACGTACATATATGTGTTCAACTA